>CAUYMX010046702.1:0-10037 GCA_963573855.1 Lepilemur septentrionalis | reverse complement strand
AGACAATAAGTATACTTTGCTCTGAGACATGCCTCTCTGTCATAAACAACCTGTTTACAGAAATTCAAGCTTCCTGTTCACTCCTGACTAAGTCCACAATAACTACATCAAAAAAATATAGAGTCACTATACCTCTTTTATTATACTTCCGTTAATTGATGACTACCTCTTAAAACTTAAAAGCTAGCCCCTAAAAGACTTTATGCCTGTTTGTTCACCTAGATAGATTGAGACTTATTAATAGCCCCTTGAGAGGACTTTTGACCCTAGCCCACTACCTATGTAATCCCCTAGCAAATATATAACCCTGACAACTAATAATTGAGACCTATGATTATAAAAACCTGTGAATATCTAACCATATTGCTAGATCATACACATAGACAATGATCTAGTCGCCTAAGTCCCCTGCTATAATTATTCTAATCTCTTTATATAAAACTATAAACTATACCTTAGTCTCTGTGTATTCTTTTAGTCTCTCTATTTCCTATCAATTTTCTTATCCTCTGTGGCGACCCCTATCTTAGAGACCTGGCTCCACGGGGAGGAGTAGCTGACCTCCTCGTGGGCCTACCGCTCCAGGTGTCCCCGGCTCTCCCTTCCTCCATTTCCCCACAAAATACAAGTGTGAATATATTTGAAAGGTACTAGAAATGATAACAAAGAAATAAAAACCTTATATTTATATTTTGAAATGCATTGTAAAATTACATTATTATGGGTCTTTGTTAAATTTATTCTTCCACTATAGTCTTTGCCTATTTGTTACCTATTACTTTCATTTTATAAAATTTAAATTTACAAAACTTTTGTGTTTAAAATGAACAAAAATTGCTCTTCAATTGTGAGCCAATATAGTTGACAAATCTGAATATGATGTCTTTTGAACATGAATTTATTAAGACAATTCTTTTAAAAAAGTTATTGGCATATTTCCAATTATTTTGTGTTAAGACAAAAGCAAAAACTGCAATTGCATTATTGATTACAATATAGATTTAAGATTTTTTCTTCTTTTCAAAATTACATTGAGATAAGTAACAAGTATTAATAAAATCATATTCCTTTCTTTAAACTCTACCACTAAATTTAATTTAATTTGTGTATATATTTACTCCCTTGATCATGTAGATACATAAAAGCCAATACTAAAATATTTTCTGTGCCTGAATTTTTTGTCCATGTTGTTTCATTTCATAATTAATACTAAAAATAATTTTGTTATATACAGGAGAGGATGATTAAAAAAATCTGCCTGTCAAATATGCTATATATGCCATGACACATACTCACAAAACTTTCAAGTATTCTATATTTTCCAAGAAATCTCCTGTCTATGGTTCTTGCTGTTTAACACTCACTGAAGTCACATTGTTATCTTGTAATATTAAAAAATGCTAAGTCAAGGAATGAGAATAAGTATACCTTGGAAAACATGTTAGAGTAATAAGAATTAGGTAAGAGGAGCAATTTGTATCTATGAAATTTACTGAGGATTTCTACTTCCTTTCCAAGAATATTTGGTAATTAAGAAAAAGAGGTATTCACAGTACTTCTTAGAAAATGGGTAAAAAGAGTTCCTTAAAAATAAAGGAAGATACTTTTTTATTCATGCTCTTAAAATTTTATTCCAATTTCAGTTTGGAAAGTTTGCAATATAAACTAAAGTATAGTCCCTACCCTGCATTATTATATTTAGTCTGTACAATAGAGAACTTAAGTGATATCTGTCATGGCAGGTACCACGATGATTGGAAACAGTGAGTTCTATTGCCTTTTATTGTCACACAGCTCCAATCCTAAGGACAAAAACCAGATAGTGTTTTTCTCAAGAGAAAAGTATGTGTGTTAATCCTTCATTCCTGGCTAGTGTTAACTCTCAAAGTTTGTTGGATATTGAACCATTTTACAAGGATTTGGAATCTGTCTTCCAGTTGAAAAATTTACAATTTATATGGGAAAAAAATTTTCTTTTAATTGTAAAGCGGGCATAATGATTTGACCAAAGCAAAATTAAATTTTATGTGGTCAAAACAGGAAAGGAAAATATTCTAGTTATCAAGCTCAACAGTATCTAGAGAAATTCTTTTAATTTTTAACCATTATAACTCTAGGCAATAAAATAAATACATGAGACTATCTCAGTTATTTAAAATAGCGAGTTAATAGAAAACTTCAACTTATCTAAGAAGTTTTGCTGCTTGTCATTATTCATTATAGATATTAGTTATTTCCTTATTAATGCACTAAACAAACATTTATTATGGTCCTACAAGGTGTAAATCAGAGAGGATTAATTCCTGCAATAGTATTGCCAATATCAATGAAGTGACAATATGATTAAAGATACATCTTAATAACAACAATTAATAACAAACAAGGAAAACATAAAATGAAACTTAGTGAAACTGAAATAGCATGAAGTAAATTTTGTGAAAGAAATGGACGCAGTGAACACAAAGTAAAACAGCTTTACCCAAATTGGGGGAAGGAAAATGATCAAGGATGAACACTGAGGGGATTATACTTAACCAATATTTGAAGAGTGACTATGACTGGGACAGATGTAACATGTGTAACAGGTGTAACATGTGCCTGATAAAGAGAGCAGCATATTCAAGTCATTGAGAGGAAATCCATGAACAACCACAGCTCCATTTAATCGACTAGAGCTTCGAAAAAATGAGGACATTCCAGAAGTAAGACAGGCAAAGTCATCAGATGCAAAATAATGGAATAATTGAAAGACTCTTCTCTCTCTTTTCTGAAGAATTATTTCAACAACTCCATTTGAGCTTTTTGCTACTTTATTCATTTTAAGAATGTGTAGTCTATTATTTCACCTAACTCATCTTCTAGAAAACATCTTAGAGTATAATTTTTTAATTTATATGATTCCCTCATTATGATATGAAATGAATGTTTCTGATAGATTTTTTAGTAAAATTCAAAAAAAAAATCTTTGTCATTCAATCATTCTATCTTCTTCACAATTTGATAGGCTTTGAGGATTTTTTTTGATGAATAACTCAGGATTGTAATGAATCTCTCCCATTATTTCACTGTAAATTTCCCCAAACATTAACATTCGTCATTCTAGTCTTCTAAAATAAGTACATTTTAAATGATAGTTTATGGTAACTACAGTAATACACTCTAATAAAAATAACCATTATTTATTGAATGTTTACTGTATCATGGTAATATCATAGGTACTTTTAAGCATTACATTAATTCTGAAGCTAGTCCTGTGAGGTAGAAATTATTATTGCTTTCATTTTGCAAATAAGGAAACAGAAATATAGAAAGATTCAGTAAATTCTTATGTGTCACCCAGGAATAAATGGAAGAGCACAATTGTTTGAAGAATGCTTAAATTTATGTGTATTTTTTGCTTGTTTTATTTTTATTTTTTGTTTGTTTACCTTTGTGCTACACTGTGATACTTGTAGCTTAATATTTTAAAAAACTAATTCAGTTAGTATTCTGATTTTTTCAAAATGTAGTTGGTTGTTCATAAAGAAGAACTAAGCTGGGCCTTCTCAAGAGCCCTGGATATGTGTATGTACTTGTATATGCCTTGTCGGTATTTAATGATTGCATAGCTATATATAATCTAGCACTTAAATACCTGCTATAGGCATTGAATTTTTAATGAACACATGCTAAGTATGTTAAGAAGTGGCACAGTATCTTGGGTGCACTTAGCAGAAACCAAACACATGTGAATGATGTGTAAAGCCAAAATGTATTAATTTGCAATAAACAATAGAACTGATGCTTTGGGAAAAATACTTGTATTGGCATGATCAACATATTATTTCCATTGTTTCTCTATAAAGTTACTTGCAAAATTAAATGAAATCAGATCAATTTATTAATTTTCATGTATTCATTTTCAATGAGAAATATTGTAATAAGTGTTGGCATAACAGTAAGTATGGATAGCCTATTTCATCTTGCTCAACACAACTTACTCATGGGAAGGTAAATGAAAATATGAGGATGGTTTATTGGGTATGGTTTAAACTAAGAGTAGTCAAGTGACTCAAATAGGTAATAACATGACAGGATAGTTTTATAAATTTATCTCAATGACAATAATTCTAGAAATGTGATTAGAATACTACAAGTTGATTAGCTACAACTTAGTACATCATTACCACAGCAATATCTAAATATTGAAACCTTTTGTCTAAAATAGCATTATGTAATAGAAATTTCTGTGATGACAGAAATGTTTTCTATGCTGTCTAATATTGTGACCACTATGGCTATTTAACATTCATGATATAAATAATATAACTAATTGAAAATTTAATTTGAATCAACTTAATATTAAATTTGAATAGCTCTGTATGATTAGTTGCTATGTTAATAAACTACAATGTTCTAAGACTTTCTTTCCTGGATGTGGCTTTTATACAACATAAAAGAATTTGGATAGTTTATGCTTCAGTGGTAACAATACTATTCTTTATTGATGAGTTCTTTCTTTAGAAATATTACACATGCATTTATTAAAGGTATAGTCAAATGTTACCAACTTAGAAGCTCTGCTAGGATCATTTTGTGGGTTTCCGTTATGATCAATCAGATGTTATATTTTAAGTTTAACTTTCAGAAGTAATCTTTTCTTTGATTCCCAGGCCTTGGTGGGCAGAACATATTGAATTCTCAAATGTCGATAAATCTGACATTTATTTTTACAGTGATGTAATATTGCTATCAGATGTCTCATTTTCTACATTGCTTTTTTTCATTTGTCACAATTTTTCTTTCTTTACTAGAAAAAAATCAAAAAGAGTTATTGAGGTAAATTCATAGGTTTGAGATAAATTTAAATGCACAAATAGAAGTATCACATTTTAATTTTTTGTACTGTTGAATACAAGTATTAATGAAACTCAATTGGACATCATATACATACCTGTGGTGGTCAGTACTGTTGTGCCCAATGCTTCATAAAAGACTCCCAGAGTAACACAAAAGTACATGTAGGAAGGAAAATATCAAAGCCCTCTACTATTCTTTGAGCTCATTGTATGATTTTAGGAAAGTAAAACGGAATGAGTTTCTCAAAAAAAAAAAAAATACTGATCACCATATATACTTTTAGGAGGCTAAAAGAGTATTCAAAAAAACTTCTAGATGTAATACATCCATAAATTCTATTGCCCATTAATGCCTCTGCCCTGTCATGTGAGATATTAGATTTTTTCTGAGTTACTAATTCCTTAATTTGGCCAGTTTATCTAATATGCACTTCAAACTGTTAGTTTAATTAACCTTATAATTCCCCCCATGAATTGCTATATTGGAATGACTGTACGTTCCACAATCTTTGTACACGCATCTCAAGGGCAGAGAAGTAAAAAAAAAAAAAAGTCTCATAAAACACTCCCCACCCCTCCCACACACAGAAACATGGATAAAATATTACAGACATTCTTTTGAAAGCATAAGAAAAAATGCAAGATGATAAGCAAAAGCCTAAAAGTTTTTTTGTTTGGTTGGTTTGTTTCTTTTTGAAATCAAAAAATACATAAAAAATAGAGCAAGCTTTTGGTTTTCATCATCATCAGGAAACATTTCTCCATCTCCGTCATCTACAAAAGTAATTCACTATTAAAGAATCCTTTTTAAAATGACTACTAAGGGATTGTAAAGTAAATTGATTTAAGAAAGGAGTGAGATGATGGACAAAGAAGTATGATGAATCACAAAGAGGTAAATATGTAAATTAATAAAATATGTATAAAAAACAATACAAATAATGATGATAAGCTGGAGGCACAACAGTACTGACTACCACAGGCATCTAAAATGAGCATGTTGGTACTAAAATACTAAACTACAGAGTATAAAATGGGAGAGGAATGTTTGGAATCTTACCATGTATTGTTTAAGATAAACAATGATAAGCTTAGGCAATATTAAGTCAAGTTTGTCTATTACATTTTTAAAGGTAACCGTGAAAAGGGCAGATATAAAATAGAAAGTGAAATAGGGGAATAAAGGAAAATCAATCATTATGACAGAAGTATTAAAAGAGAAAATAAGGATGCATAGAGCTAGAAAGTAAAATTGAAATCACAAAATAAAATTGCAGAAATGAATACAGCTTTAAATTATCACAAAACATGTTGACTCAGGTAGAATGTAGTATGCAATCAATCTTAATTTATTCAACACAGCCTTTGTTCTAGGAAGCTAGTGATATGGTAGAAAACACTACAGAAATAAATAACTCGCCTTATGGAACTCATAAGCTAGTGAAGGAAAAGAAAAAACAAGAAAAAGAAAAAAATGTATTTTTTGTGTAGTGGAAAATGCAATGAAGACCAGTCAAGTAGGTTGAAGGAAAAATACAACTGGTGTGGAGACTGAAAGAAGATTTCAGGAATTCAGGAATGTCCTCCTAGAGAAAATAAAGATAAAGCTACCTTCCATGCCTTAAGAATTAGGCAAAGCTTTAAAGTTAAAGGATGGGTAAAGGTACACCTGACAAATGCGAACAAAGAGAAACCTGGTGGGCTTGTTCATATAATGAAACATAGACTTTCATTTCCAGTCCTCAACCCAATCATTAGGAATACGAATTTTGAACTTTTGTAGACTAGTTAGAACAACTTGAAAATATTCATTCTCTAAAAGGATGCAATTATAAGGAGAAACTAAAAGACACACAATAGAAATAAGAGTTTATTTAAACTTTTGCATTCATTTATAGAGCAAGGGAAAATGTAAAAATGAGATTTTGAAATTATTAAATCCTATTTAGTGTATATTACATAATACAATTAGAGAATATAAATTATTTGTGTGTTTACATGAAACGTTTATAAAAATTGACCAAATATTGGACCATGAAATAAAACACATTAAAAATTCATTATGATATTGGTGACATACTCTGAACACTTAATAGAAGACCTAAATAAATGTGAAAACATGCTATAGTCATAGGTGAGGAAACTATAAAAAAAAGCTTTTGTTTGATATTTAATCTGCATATGAAGTCCAATTCCAATAACATACACATAATATTCTTAGGGATCTTTATAATTTTTTTCAATCTATAAAAATAATGGCCAAGTATACCAAGATAATTATGAAGTACAAGGAATGGGCCCAGGCATTCACGGCAACTTGCTATATAACAGTGATGGCATTAATATAAAATGATTGAATTATAGAATATTTAATAAATCCTGCAGGATAAATTAGAAAACTATGGAGCAATATGAAACATATATACATCATATCCTTGTATTACAAATTCAGAAGTAATTTAAAGAATGCTGCTTTAATTCAGAAGCATTTTAAGATAAAGTTGATAATATGCATCACATATACATTATACTCACAAGATTATAACCCCAAACACTGGTACATGTGCACAAGGAAACATTGTGCCAAAAGTAATATATTGCAATAGCACAAATTTTGAAACAAGCTAAATTTTACCCTCCCTTGAATAGATACGTATATTTATTTTGACTTTATACTGATTAAAGCCTTATACAGCATTAAAAATTAATCATTCATATTCCATATAATGCCAAAAATGATTTGCAGGACACCATGTAGATGAAAATTACTAAATTCAGTTTTGTAGTTGTCGTAAGGATTTGATAAATAGAGCTCCCCAGAAATAAAATCTCGTATGTTATAAGAAACTGTGGTATCAGAAACCTTCCAGTCAGAAAGTGAACAGGAGCTTGTCCATCCACATAATAAAGCAACAGTGGTTAATTTTTTATGTAATAAGGGAAAGTAAGATAAATGAAATATTTTCTATATAAATTGAGAAAAGTCTTCAGAAAAATATCCATAAAATATAAATAGTAAAGTTCATTTCAATTTTGATTAACATGAAATTTCAATTTTGCAATAAGTGAAAGTAATGCCTAAGCCTTTCATTGATTGTTCTACGTTGATGATTCCAATATAATCCTCTCACTATAGAGTCAGGTCACACAGTTACCATCAGACCCCTATAAATTATCATTCAAATACTCTGTGGAGACTATTAATTCAATACTGAGCCCATGTAGACATATTCCTTTATGGATAAAAATGTGTGTGTGTTTATGTATGTATATACATATAATCTCCTATATGTGTTTTTTTCTCTCTCTATATATCCCAGTTCCAGGTATCATTATCTATATGCTACCAGTCATTAAAGCCTGAAATACTACATCATATCTCACCCTTTTCCCACTCTAGTTCCTACATCCAATGAGAGGTATTTTATCTCTAAGTCTATATTACCTCTGTTTCCTATTGTCAATTTTCCATGATAAAACTCATTATACCTCATCAGCATACTGTATTGCTTCTTCCGTTCTTTTCACATACAGTCTGTGTTCCAATACATCACCCTTCCACCAAATGCAAGATTCTATTTTTAAGGGTCCTTGGCTCTATTTTAAACCACCCCCACCTAAGTCTATACTTCTTAATTTCTGCAGAATTAAAAACTATTGTTGCTGCTATTATCATTAAAATGTCTGTTATCAAGAACTCTGTCATCTCCCCATTCATACAAGCTATATTTTTAAGAGTCAAATTTGAACTTTAATATTTTTAATTTTTCTCTTATACACCTTTCTTCACATTATCTTCTCTCCCTAGGAATGTATAAATTATAGGAAATGGCCACAATCTCTGCTGACCATGGTTTTATCTCATTTTTAAAACCAGTTCATAGCTTTATCCAAATTTTTTAACTATCATCATAAGGTTTTTTTTAATTTCAAAATATTACAGGGGTACAAATGTTTTTGGTTACATGTATCAATTTTGTTATGCTTGGATCAGGGTTATAGGTGTGCTTATCACCCAGACAATGTTCATTGTACCTGTTAGTAGGTTGTCGCCCATCCTCTCCTCACCATCCTCACCACTTAATTTCCACTGTGTTTTACTTCTGTGCACATGTGGACTCATTGGTTAGTTTCAGTTTAATAGTGGGTACCAGTGGTGTTTGTTTT
Source organism: Lepilemur septentrionalis (assembly GCA_963573855.1). Classification (NCBI taxonomy): domain Eukaryota; kingdom Metazoa; phylum Chordata; class Mammalia; order Primates; family Lepilemuridae; genus Lepilemur; species Lepilemur septentrionalis. The sequence goes on along the minus strand of CAUYMX010046702.1, from coordinate 1,032 downwards.
TCCTTTGTTTAGCTACATCACTTAGGATAATGGTCTCCAGTTCCATCCACATTGTTTCAAAAGGCCTTAATTCATTGTTCTTCGTGGCTACATAGTATTGCATAATATACATATACCACATTTTGTTAATCCACTCACAACTGATGGACCCAGTGAGCATTGTAGGGGGGGAAGGCACACCCCAAATCATGATTTGTGTGTGGCAAAGTCATAACATGGAACCAAAATGTTTGTAGCCCCATAATATCCTGAAATACATAAATAAATAAATAAATAATAAAAATAAAACTCTATGAAAGTGAAAAAAACTCCACATCTACACTGATGGGCAATTAGTTTGATTCCACATCTTTGCAATTGTGAATTGTGCTGCAATAAACATTCATGTGCAAGTGTCTTTTTGATAAAATGACTTCTCAAATGTCAATGAAACTTCTTCAGTGGACATAACCTTTGGTCAAAATAACCTCTCTCTTTTAAGCTACCATGTTTTTCTAATATATTTTATAATGCTTATTATACTCTATAATGCATTAGTGTGTATGTATACCCCACATACACGTAAATATATCTTAACGCTCAACTGCTAGAACATTGATCCTCTGAGTTCAGAACCAGAATTTTACATACAAATGCTTCTCAACTTATGATGGGGCTTTGTCCTGATAAACCCACAGTAAGTTGAAAATATCATTAAATCAAAAATGAATTTAATATACCTAAACTACCAAACATCATAGCATAGTACATTTCTGTGCTTAGCGCTATTACATTAGCGTACAGTTGAGTAGGCTGTTTTAAAATAAAAACACAAAGCCTGTTTTCAAATAAAATGTGAATATCTCATGTAATTTATTGAATGCTGTATATTTATCAAAATTGCCATGGTTTTGCACCATCATAAAGTCAAAAAATTGTAAATCAAATTACTGTAACTTGGGAGCTTTCTTTATTAGTTCTCCTAGTGCCCAAGAGGGTCCTTTCTACATACTGAATTAGGTTAATTCAAAAAATAAAGGCACTAGATAGCTA
>CAUYMX010046691.1:0-13616 GCA_963573855.1 Lepilemur septentrionalis | reverse complement strand
GACTTGACCGAGGCCAGACTTGAGGATGCCGGCTTCCGGGGAGGCTGCGCACTGACCCCACGGTCGGCGTAGAGGGAGCCTTCGAGCATCCTGGGATGGGCCCAGATCCAAACCAGTTTCTGCTGCTTCCTAGGTCTCTGGCTCAGGGTGATCACTTGGCCTTGCTGAGCCTCAGTTTCCCTGTCTGTCAGATGGAGCTGACAGGCCGCCGTGCAGGGCTGTGTGGGTCTGAGGGGATGATGCGTGTCCAGCACAGCCCTGGTGTGACGAGTGTGTGGTGGCAGCAGAGGCGGGCGCTGCGGTCACGGCCTCACCGTGCTTGCCACCTCCGGCCTGGGTTCTGCTGGGGTCTCGGCCTGGGAGAGCAGACGGGGCAAGGCCAAGACCCCGGCACCCCGAGCTCCTGTCCTGACTGTGGGGACAGCCCTGCACTGAAGGATCTAGGGCTTTCCCAGGAGTCATCCTTGTAGGCTCTGAGCTGTCCCGACATGTCCCCAGAGGCCCGGCCCTTTGAAAGCAAGAAATGCCCCCCAGCCCCCAGACACCGTCCCCTGAAGGCTGGAAGGATGAGGGGTGTCCAAGTGGCACTGCAGCGGGGACCAAGCTAGGAGTTTTGGACTGAGTCATGATGTGGTGGAAACAAAAACGGAAAGGGGGTCGGGGTCCAGAACCTCAGTTCCAGAGTAGACTCTGTGTCTGGCAGCAGGACGTGAGGCTGCAGAGAGGGTCGGAGTCAGTCTGTGCAGGGCCTGACATGCCGAGCTTGGGGGTCGGGACCCCCACGGGCAGAGCCCACCCCTGGTGGGGACAGGAGGCGTGTTCTCGGGGGTGCTGGAAGGACGCTGCTGCCCACAGCCTGGCGGAGGATACAGGATGGAAGTGGGGATGGCGGCAGGGATGGGGTCACCGCGTGGCTATTGGGGGGGACAAGAAACAATGACAGCGCAGCTCCCCCGTACCTCACGGTCACACATCACCACAGAAGGGCCCTTAGAAACCAACCGCGGAGCCTCCCTCCTCTGCAGGACCTGGAGCCCACCCGTGACTCCCCAGCCAGTTCCAGCTGGGACGTGCTGGGACGGGGCGCCCACACCCACCACCTGGCTATCAGGCACCGCGGATTCCTCTTCACTCTGGGTGAAAACACTTGCGGTCACAACGTTTGGGCGATGCGCCCAGGTCTGCCCCTCCGAAATGCACAGGAGCCTCGCCTGTCCCTCAGGGAAGCGGCTGTGTAGCTCCTCGAAGCTGGCTATCCCTTGCCCTGTCTCCTCCAGCTAGGCCTTGCAGACCTGACATCACATCTTTGCACGCCCTCACCAAGCACCTACTGTGTGCCGGGCACCGAGGCCAGACACTCTGTGGTTCAATCCTCCCAGCAGGCTCGAGAGACCGGGCTCATCACCCCCATTTTACAGCTGACAAAACTAAGGCTGAGAGCCACGAAAGTCACCCAAGCTTCCTCAGGAAGTTAGTCATCAAAAAGAGGTTAGAACCCAAGACTTGAGACTGTGCCTCACAGTCTTTTCAGAAGAAACCCCAGGTTACGTCTGGGGAGTCGGTTCTGTTTTGAGCCCGTGACGCGCAGCAGCTCACTCAATCCCCACACAAGCCCCGTGAGGGCAGCGCTGTCGCCTGGCTGTTTGCAGAGACTTCACGCGATGATAAAATGCACAGCTTTCTCAAGTCTGCCTCTCTGCATCCTGGAAGAACCAGACCACTCCTGCCTGTGCCTGGCCCTGTCCACTGCTCCGGAGACGTGGACCACAGGGGCTCCAGTGCGCTTGCAGTGGGGTGGGGGCTGGCACGCCTCTCCATGCTTCCTACTCCCCTCGAAAATCCCTGGCCCGTCTTTGTCATTCGCCTTCAGGGAGAGGCTGTTGAGCCTTTTCACTGCAGCCGGAAGGACCTGGCTGTGTTCCTTGGGAAGGTGTGGGGGCGGCGACTTGCCCCTCCTTTGCAGCCACAGAAGAGGCGTTTTCTTTCCAACGGCCAGGGCCCAGGCTCCTCTCCCGGCCTGCTGCCATTGGCTGGGTGGCTGGAACACAGTCCTGGACCACAGGGGTCGTGCTGCGCCCAGCCTGCTGCAGGAGAGGGGACAAGCCCAGAAATGGGGTGGACTGTGCCCAAAGTCCCCTGAAGGTTTGTGGCAAGTGAGGCCATGTCTAAAACCCAGTTCTTAGAGTCTGCAGAAGAGGTTTGTTTGTTTGTTTGAGGGTCAAGCCCCCGAGACAGGCCACTCACAGACACTCAAATTCTCTTCCCTGAATAATGTCACTTACAATCTAGATGGTGGCCCTGATGCTGAGGGGTGCAAAGCCACAGCACTCCTTCCTTGGCCATGCAAGGCCAGGAGAAGCATAAGTGGGGTCTGGAGGCGGGGTGTTTAGCGTGCAAGGAGCCCCACAGGCAACAGCATTAACTTGTTATGTAAATACCTTTTTCAATTATTCCCCCTCCTCCTCCAACACAGAGCAAGCTAATCACTCACGCCTGGCTGCTCCATGAATATTATGCCCCACTTCCTTGCAGAGCATCTCAACGGTGGGAAACCACAGTCTCCCAAGGAGAGAAAGGAATGGCTTGGCCCTGCAAGCCTTGCTGCAGTGGGCCCTGGAACCTCGAGGGTAAGCCGTGGGCCCCTTGTTCCCACGTGTGAGGGATGGGACAGTCAGTCACAGGGCCGCTGAACACCTGGGTCTGTGCAGACACCAGGCTAGTCTCTGACTGGCTGGGTGACCTGAGGCAAAAGGTTCAACTTCTCTGGGCCTCAATTTCCTTATCTGTAAAATAGGATAGCAGTATCTACTCTATCAATGGTTGTGATTTGTGAACCAATATATATATAAAATATGTCTATACCACGCATGCAGTTAGGAACTCCTGACTATTGGAATCTTCCCTGCATGACACAGGACACACGCTTGCCCTCAGGGAGTCCAGTGCCTGTTTCTAGGGTCATCTACAGAGGAGGAAGGAGCCTGCTGCCCAAAGGGAGGGCAGGTAGGAGGCGGAGGCTGAACTAAGACAGGACCATGGCCTGTGGTAGGGGTAGAGGTGAGTTTAGCATAGATAGGCTGTATTCATTCATTCACTCAATGAATATTATTGAGCACCTACTGTATGCCAGGTGCTTGGAATTCAGCAGTGCACAAAACACTCTAAAGACCCTGCCCTGGTGAAGCGTGTGATGGTAGATTTGAGACAGCCACCATCCTTTGGGGTTACTCCTGTTGACAGGTGGAATCTACTTTCCTCCCCTTGAATCTGGGCTGGCCTTAGGGACTTGTGTGACAGACAGAATGCGGCAGAAGTAATGTTCTGGAGCCAGATGACTTGCAGATTCTACCTATGCCTCTGAAACTCATTCTAGGAGCCCTGGGCCCCCTTGGAAAAAGTCCGACTCCAGTCATGCCTGGGAGGCCCCCTGAAGGTGCTCCTGTCCAGCCGAGCCCCAGCTGTCCTGCTGGCCTCACCAAAGCAGCAGACAGGCAGGCGAGGCCACCCTGCACACTGCAGCCCAGCCACCTGCTGAATGCCAGAGGGCACCCTCCACGAGCAGCGTGTGGAATAGAAGAGCCAGCCAGCCGAGACTCGCCTGAACTCCTCGCTCACAAAATGGTGAGATATCATAAAACGTTTGTTGTTTTAAGCTACCACCTTGTTAGGAAGTACGTTACGTAGCAATAGATGACAAGAATGTTGTCATAAAGGAAGACAGACTGACAGACAGCACACAAATAAACAAACAAATTTTAAGTGATGAGCGTATCCGGGGGTGATGCATGCTATGGAGGAGACGGAGCAGGGGACGGAACAGGGGCTGCATGCGCCTGCAATGCAGCTACCCGGTGAGCTCTTGCTGAGAACAGGCGCGAGCAAAGACACAAGGAGATGGAAGGAAGCAGTGGGTGTACAGGGCCTCAGTCAAGGACGCGCCTGGCTCACGCAGGGGCCGCAGGGCGCCGGCGGGCTGGCCGAGGCTGTAGCAGCCCGGTGGTTCACAGCAGCACCTCCTGCGCAGCCGCAGTGCTGCTCTGCAACCCGTCCTCTCTGGTTTGGCTCTGCTGATGCCACTGGGAGCAGTAGCCATCCCCTACACCGGCATCCCAGCCCGCAGGCTAGAGAACAAAGGTTCAGACAATGAGGAGCTCAGAGATGAGAGAGCCAGGGGAGAAGTTATTCTGTGACTCCAAGACCAGGATTTTCCGAACAGCTTTCCTTTCTTCCTGGAACCCCTCACCCCCACTCCGCTCTCTAACTCCATCATTCTCCGCCAGGCGCTTGTCCCACCTCTGGCTTCTCAGTCTCCCCACAGGCCTGCCGAAGCGCTGCCCCCAGACGGATGCCCAGGCACGGGCACCCCATCTTCCCCTCCTGCTCCTGCACAGAACCACAGGGTTGGCCACCACCTCTCAGGGCATCTGATGCACTCAAGAGGGGTTTGCACATGGAAGTCAGATGCCGTGGTCAGAATGTTTGTGTTTCCCCCAAATCCACATGCTGAAATAATCCCCACTGCAACAGCATTAACAGGTGAGACCTTTAGGGGCTAATTAGGTCATGAGGACAGAGCTTTCAGCAATGGGATTAATGCCCTTAAACAAGAGACCTCAGAGAGATCCTCACCCCTTCCACCTGGGAGGGCACGGCAAGAGGATGTCATCTGTGAATAAGGAACATGCCCTCGCCAGACACCAAATCTGCTGGCACCTTGACCTTGCACTTCCCAGCCTCCAGAACTATGACCAACAAATTTGTCTTGTTTATAAGTCGCCCAGTTTATGGTATTTCTATGACAGCAGACTTAATGGACTAAGGCCTCGGAGGAAGGGACTCACAGAGACCGAGTGTTCACCAGAGAGGGCGGAGAGCACCTCCTGTGGGCACTGAGTGGGCACTCACTGTGGGCCAGACCGTGCTGGCCACTTTTCCCTCTGAGGTCAGTGGTATTATGCCCCCATTTCATAGATGAGGAAACTGAGACACAGAGAAATAAAATACCCTCCCCAGGCTCTTCCAGGGAGCAGGCAGAGGTGGGCACCACGGCTATATTTTGTAGGTGAAAGCCCTGAGACAGATTCCTAATGTTAAAACCAAATTTCAAACCCAATGTGCGGCTTTCCAGGAATGCTGGGATTTCTGTCACCACTGCCGATAGCAGAGGAAGGGGCAATAGAAAACATTCTCAGACCTCTCCAAGTCGTGCCATGAAAGGCACCTCCTCCTCCTCCTTCACAGGCAAGGCTGGGTCAGCCCCCAGGGAGCCCAGTGCTGGGAGCAAAGGCAAGGGACACACCTGCAGAGCCATGTGGTTGATGGTGTGGGAGACGAATCGATGGTCCGGGTGCTCTGTGAGCCCACTCCTGACAAGCTCAGAGTGGAAGACAGAGAGAGCACCTGGCCGGTGTGGTTGAGATCAGTGCTGTTAATAATTTACAGTTACTAAGGATGATAATAGCATAGCTGACATTTATTGAGCCCTTACCTTGCACCAGCCTTGCAACACAGAGCTCATTAACTCCTCACAGTAAACGGAGCAGTGGTTCTGTCCACTTTATGGAGGAGAACATTGCAGCCTAGAGGGGTTAAGTGACCTGCCCAGACTCACAGAACTGGTGAGTAGTCTTGAACACAGCTCCCTCCAGTTCTGAAGCCCACGCTCTTAGCCTCCATGTTCTATATAGGACAGCTAACCAAAGCGTGGCCCTTGCGGAAGGGAGTCTGTGTTTAGCTGTACACAAGCCACGAGAGACATGAGCTGATGTGGAATTTCAGGCATCGACACTCGGTCCTCACAACTTACACTCATGGAAGGCTCCAGTTTTTATTTGTACGCAGTCTCATTTGAGCCTCACAAGAGGCCCTGGAAGTTGACATCAGTGTTTTCATTTTACAAGTAGGAAAACCCAGGGCCACCGATACTTAAAGGAAAGTCTCAAAGAGAATCAGCTGTGCAGTTGGGGCTTGCCCATCAGCCACCACCTGCAGCCAGGGTGCGCCTGCAGGCTCAGCTCTCCCTCCTGCCTGCTCTGCCTCTGCTTCCCCTACCCCAGAGCCTCATCGGCGTACCCCTTAAGGGAGTTATGGCCACAGTTACAGCCTGGAGCAGTGTGCCCACCAGCAGGACAGCTCCCGTTAAACATGGCCTGTGGTCCTGCTTTCTGTGCTGTGGGAAAGACAGAGCCCAAGGGGAGCTCTGTTCAGGCATGTGAGAGTTCCTGCAAGCCAGGGCTCAGTGCCAGTTTGTTCTAACCAGAGAGCTGGGCAGATGGGGGGCCTGGGGCTGGAGCTTTCATGTGTGTTTCATACCCCTGTGCACCTCTGCCTTTGTAAACCATGTAAATGCCTTATGTGCGTGGGGTTTTTTTTTTTTTCAACTATTTAAGAGAAAAAAAATGGGCAAAGGTTTTGATGTGATACTTCAAAGAATGGATCCAAATTGATCGACCTCACCAATAATTAAGGAAAAGAATGAAGGAAATAATATAAAGATGCTTTTATCAACGTGTTTGGCAAAGAGTTAAAAGATTGATAATACCCAAGGTTGATGGGGGGGGTGGTAGGCACGTATAGAGAAACAGCCACTCATAAAATATAGGTAAAAATCCAGCTTGAGGGCCAAAATGGCAATACCGTATAAACTAAATCTAAAATAGTCACATTTTTCATCCAGCAATTCTACTTCTGGGAATGTATCCTACAACCATTCAAGAGCACCGAGGTGTCTGTGCAAAGATGTTTGTTGCAGTGGTGTTTTGTGAATGAAAAATTGGACGATGCCTAAATATCGATCCTTGGGGAATCCATTACGTTAATTCAAAGGAGTATTACAGGGTTGTGAAAAAGAATGTGGTCTGTCTCCATATAGAGGCATGAAACAGGGATAAGATATTTGTTGGGAGGGAGATATCACAAAATAGTGTGTATGGCGGTGTGTAATGGTATAACTATACTTCAGTTTCAAAATATATTTTTATTTTTATTTAATTATGTGCTGATTTCAAACTTGATCATAGCAGGCTAATTTTTGTGATTTTGGGTGAGAGTCACAGGCATAAGGAATTTTCTGTTTTCTACGCTGCTATGTTTCAAATTTTTACTATGCCTTCTTTTATATTTGTGAAAGCAGGAGAAAAATGTGGATAATAAATAAATCACGAATTGAAAAAAAAAGAAGAAGAAGAAAGAGGGTAGGATCTGAGAAGCCAGAGTGGGGGAAAGGCATTCTGCGCAGGAGGAAGAGTGTGGTAAAGTCTGGGGCCGCAGGGACACCTGCTTCCGGAGACGGTGGGGGAGGAGCTGTGTGGGTTGCCACTGAGGGTCTTTGGCCCCACCGGCACACAGGCAGCACACACAGAGGCTGCCTCCCTCACGCACGCTCTGCCTGGCTCTGGGGGGCTCACAGGGCCAGAAGGAAAGAGAGGACGGCCCACACAGGGGAGGATCTGGACCAGAAGGGATGTCCCCAAAGCTTGGGGAAACCTGTCCAAGCACCAAGACACAGAACAGAGGAGGGAAGATGTGCTGGGGCCAAGGAGGAAATCTGGCCCCCGGAGAGGCACAGAGGGCAATGGAAGAGGGGTCAGACCAGATGGAGGAGCACAAGGACTTAGGGCCCACTTGGACCTTAGATGCAGCGGTCACCGCGAGGCATCCTGGGAATAGTGGTTCTCCAAGTCACCCGGACCCTCAAGTCCAAATCTCTGAGGGTCGGGTCCGGGAACCTCCATTTTAATCCAGTTATCCCATGATTGTCAGACACTCTAAAATTTGAAAACCAAGGGTTTAGATATGATCGAGGCCACCCTCTTTATTTTCAAATCGGAAATATAAGGCACAGAGAGGCTGAGCCACTTGCCCCAGATCACACAGCCAGTGCATGGCAGAGCTATGCTAGAAGCCAGGCCTTCTGTCCCCTGGAGTGTCCAAGATTCTGTATCCTTCTATCTTTCTATTCTGAAAGGAGGTCTGGTCAGGCTGTGCGGGCCTTGGGATACTCAAGACTCCCCAAGCATCGAGGTCATCTGCTGTCCACAACCCCCCCTCTCCCGGCTATCTCTCCAGCTCCCTGCCCTCCAAGAAAACACCAGGGATGGAGCTTTTAGGGCACAGACTTGAGTGCTTATATCTCTCCTTGGTTTCCCTTGAATCAATTTTCTTAAATCAATTTAGAATCTACTTTGGCAGAAATATTAGCCAGTGAATTCTGTGTGTTCTCCATCATTGGGGTGTTTTCTCAGCAAGGTCAGGGTTTTCCGGAGGGTGACAATGGTGACAGTTGGGGGGTGGTGGGTGGTATATAGTTAAAGGCCAGGTACCCTCTGCCGGGCTCTCTCCCCACCATGAGGCCTCTGCCAGGCCACCAGCCTGACCAGGCACAAGTAATGTTGGCTGTGCTGGGACCCACGGTGTCTGGGAAATGCCACAGAATGCCTGATCCTGTCTGTTAGATGCCACATCTTACCTCCTCTGCTACTCGGTGCCCCCAGGCCAGTGCTGTGTGACTGTGGCTGGGAGAAGCATGCAGTGTCCCAAGCCTATCGAGGGCTCAGGTCTACCAGTTCTAGCTTCCTTTGGCGCAGAGCTGGTTAAAGAGCCACTCGTCCTCTGAGGACCAATAGCAGCAACGCACTCACTTGCTTCTCAATCTCTCTCTCTCTCCTGCTTGTTTCTACTCTGCATCTAGGGCTCCCCCAATCCCCACCCCATCTCCTCTCAGGTGGAGATCAAAAGCAGCTAGCAAGCACCCCCTCCAAACCCACTGTTTATGGCTCTTGAAGCTCAAAAGGCCAAGAGCTGTTCCTGCCACTCACTGCTTCTGCAGCCGTGTGCCCCGCAGCAGCCATCTGGCTGATCAGAGCAAGACAAGGCACATGGGCCGAAGGAGGAGCAGGCAACGCTTGGACCAAGGCTTTGCAGGGTCGGCCTTCCTCCCGCCTCCAAGATGCTCCTGACCCACGCAGGCCTCCTGCAGGAGCTCCTCGTCCTCTCTGCCTGTCTCAATTCCCTGGGGCCGGACCAAAAGCCACCTCCTCCCAGAGCTCCTGGATCGCTCTGAGGACCCCATATTCAAAGCGCCTGGAGTTCTGGTATTCTCAACCTAAGCAACTCTACAGTCCACTTGCCTCGCTATTTTGTGGGCTGCCAGAGCATACAAAGTGCACGCATGCATGTGCACTCATGTGCTGGAGTCTCAGCTGCCCCAGCAGACTGCAGGCTCCACACCTCCTTACTGCCGCAGGGCCTAGCAAAGTGCTGTCACTGTGGGCTGAGGTATAATAGAAGCACCTAGCCGGGATGTCAGGCCAGGGCTGGGCTGCCAACCCTGACTCACTGAGCTATTCTGGGGGAGTTAGTCCCCTTTCTGGCCTCGGTTTTCTTGTCTGCAAAATTAGGAAGGTAGACCCTGTGTTCTGCACGATCCCTCCAGGGTACGTAATCCATCTAAACATAGCCCCAGAACTGTGACTCATCCCGAATTCCTGCTCCCCCCAGCCCCTGGCTCTGTGCTGGACAATTGAGAGTTCAATAAATATTTAGCTGACTGATGTAAGCATGGCACAAAAGTCACTGAAAGGGACATTAAGCTTCCAAGAAACACTGAAACCATCCGCGGTATCTCTCTCTCGTGAATTCTCTCAGAGGGCAGAAAGCATAAATAAAGTAGGCAGCCAATTTTTTTTTCGCCTTTAAAGTCAAAGACCCATAAATCATGCATGTGCAAATTCATTTCATAATTAACATCACTGGGTATATGTCTGTGAAAGTCGTGCTTCAGCTGGGTGAGATGTTCTGCTAATTAAAGGCTTATTTTGTGATGGGAATCATTTTGTGGAAGCTACTCCACTCACACTAGTGTAGATTTTTTTTTTTAATGACCCATAGGCTCTGCAAAGTGAGTCAACTGTTGGTGCCGTGCAGCTCATGGCTTATTAGACAGCAACGCCGTGTGCACCCTGGAGCCTCCATTTTCAAACGCAGCCAGCGGCAAGTGTGTTCTCCGAGTCACAAAGAACACATGCAGAGAGAGCCTCAGAGCTGGCAGGGAACCAGCAGGCAGTTTGAGATAAGACAGTCCTGGAGAGGGAAAGGGATCTGCCCAGGGCCTCCCAGCAGATGGCAGAACCCAGTTTGAGAACCCCCTTTCCCAACACTCTCCAAACTTTCATCCACTCTCCTTGGCCCCATGTGGCACACGCCCATGCCACCCTGGTCGTCTTGGGAGCTCTGGCTTCAACTGCTGTGCCTGCCTCGTGATGCAGCACGCTCAGTAGGTAAGCCCGCTCACGGCTTTGCCGAGCACCCCCTGGAAGCAAGAAAATTGGAAAGAGACAGCTGGGATGGAGTCTTGACTATTTTAATAATGTTCGGTACCATGGCTGTTGCCGAGAGATTAGCAAGGAAATGTAACGGTGTGTAATTTTTCCTAAGAATTCCATTAACCAAATCAAATGGGCAGACAGAGGCGGGAGTTGGGGGGTGGTGGAGATCTTTCTGGAGGCTCCCTTGGTAAGGAGTTTCTAGGCTCCCTCGGGCCTTCTCCTCTCTTTCCTCACCCTGCCTATCGTCTACGTGGGGAGGCAAGGCAGGGCAAAGAGGCAGCACCTGCGTGCAAGCCTCTCGCTGAGCCCTTCCTTGCTGGGTGGCCATAGGCCAGGGGGATAACCACAAAGGGCTACTCTGAGGACCAGAGATGCTGTGCTACAAAGTGTTGAGCACAGCACCTGATGCAAAGTGGCCCTGGATAAATTGTCTGTCATTGGTTTGCTCTTCAAATCTCTGCTCTTTGCTCCCCCCCACCTGTACTGCTCACTTCTCTTGCCTCAGTTTCTACATCTGGAACATCTTCTCTGCTTGCTGCTCCAGGGTCATGTGCCAAGGGCAAGGTAGGAGAAGGGAAGACACAGTCTGCACTCCAGGTGCTTACAGGGAGTCGAGGAGGCCAGATGTTGACATCCACTTCTCTCCAGCCAAGCAGCAGATTTAAGACTCTACGGAGTGTGCTCCCAGCCAATATTATACCAACCTGTCTCAAAACCCTGGGAGAAGGGGGCTACCGTGTCCGTTTACAGATGAGGACACTGAGGCTCAGACAGGTCATCATTTGCCTTAGGCCACACAGTCAGTCAGTCACTGAGTTTAAAAGGGAGCTGAGTTGTCCAGATTTGAAATCCCAAATTCTTTCTCCTAAACTGCTTACCTGTGTCTGATCTTTCCATTTGGTTTGGTCTTGTGGTATCAATTAGACTGTAAGCTCCTTGAGGGCAGATGCTCATTGCACCTTCTCTCTGTCTTCCATGAAGACAGTAGGTGCTCAAGTAAGACATATGGAATTAAATGGACAGACCCTTCAAGACACCGTTTCTTTAATGAACACAGACTTTCTTTAAGTCATTTTTTCCCCTTATCCTGTAGTCTTCTCGTTCTCTCTCTCTCTCTCTCTCTCTCTCTCTCTCTCTGTCTGTCTCTCTCTCTCTCACACACACATTTTGCAAAATCTAATAACAACCAGTTTAAAAACATACTAAAAACAGAAAATTTATGTAGCATGACCCAAATTGAATTATACATTACAGCACTATAATTGATTTTTTAGAAGAGAGATTAAATTTATTTTATGCCTCACTAACTAACAGCTAGATTTACCTAATTGCTTGGAGTGCAGAGTTAGTATGATTCATTAAACTGCATACATGCTTGGGTACACTGCACACTGAGCAAAGCGTCCCTGCTCGCAGCAATTAACAAGGAGAAACCCGAGGCCGCACCAGTAATTGACGAGAACAATGCAGCCTAAAGTTTGCTGTGGGTGTTTTATTAAGTTCTTTGAGCAAAATGCAGATACTGCGCATTCGGTAAAACAGCTCCAACAAACCCGAGACGACTAATTCATTCTCGCGCTCCCTCTCACTCTGTCTCCCCCCTCCGCTGTGTGGGGAGGGGAGAAAGCAAAGAAAAGGGGAAAAAGGCAAAATGTAAGCCTTATCTTGGTTTAATTACATCAATCATAACAGTTCTTTAAAAAACCTCACCAGCCTCTGACAGCACGCAGGCAGAGTCAGTGAGCCTAACAAAGAGTGAGTTTGGGTGGAATCAGGGAGTGTAATTATATACACATTATCAAAAAGGTAGCAATTTAGGGAAACTGGAAAAAATATGCTAATTTTTGATAGCAAGAGAAAATTAGAACTCTCTGAACCATTTATTTATTAATTATTATTAATAATGAAGAACATTTCCAAGTGGCGTACATTCAAATAATAAGTGTGATTTCCTTTATTGGTGCCTGTGCCTGTCTGGACATGTTTATGGGTTCTGTCGACGTCACACCCACCCTACTTCCTCCTCATTCTAAACCACACTTGAATTTTTCACACTCACTGGCAAGACCCATGAGATGGATATTTCGACTGGTCCATCTGGAAAATAGATTACATTGCTCTGTCTGTACCAGGCTTGAAGATGTAGGATTCTGCAGTTATGGAAGCAGAGAAAGAACCACTCTCACATCCCACAACCAAGTCTCTAGGGCTCCTGTGCCTATAATGTGGGGTTGGAGCAATTTGCTTTGCTCTCCGAGAGGCATCTAAGAATATAAAAATGTCAGCCGTGGCTTGTGTCTTCCAGGAAGGGACAATATAACTGGGGAGGCAAGACGTACTAGACATCAGTTATGCTGCCACACACCTGCCCTTGCTCTGGAATCCTCCCAAGATACACAGTGGGCATCCCACAGCCCCCTAAAGCTGATTGAACGAGAAAGGGACGCTTGACCCCAGCTGGGCCAATCACAGTCTCTCTTCAGGGGATCTGAGACTGAAGTGAGAATCCCAGAGATTGGTGGCTATTTGGAGTTGAGGCGCATGGGGTACCACACTCCAGAGAGACGTTCCACCAACCCCATCTTCTGAGGTCTCCAAAGCTGCATAGGCCCAGAGGTTCTGCTCTTCCTTTAATTCTGTATACAGCCCAGGATCCTTTCCCCAAATCCTCTTAAGTCCTGCTGAGTCAGTTCCAGTTATTTGCACTCGAAGAACACCGCGGCCAAGGAAACATAACAAAGACAGGGTGAAGACTGGTCCATCCGGCACCGCTGCTTATACCACCTCTGCTACAGGATTCAGGAACTGGGGGATGTAGGAACTCACCAGCCCCTTAAAGGGCCTCTGCTCCAAGGTCTGCAGACTGAGCGCCCAGGGGCAGCCTTCTGGAGGGGGCAGTGGGTGCCACGCTGTGGCCCTGCTTCACCCTGAGCCTCTGTGGCAGGTGCGGTCTAGTGCTTCTGTGGCTGGTGAGTTCCAAAGCCTTCTTCTGGGGCACATGCCCCACCTTTGAAGGACATGATCTTGTCCAGCCTGTCGTTTTACAGACCGCACAACTGAGTGGGGAGGGGTTTTAAGTGACTTCTTTAAGGCCACAGAGCTGAGTCAGCACAGAAGGAAGGCTTGAACCCAAGTCTCTGGACCCCGGCCTCCTTTCCGTTTTTGTTTCCACCACATCATGACTCAGTCCAAAACTCCTAGCTTGGTCCCCGCTGCAGTGCCACTTGGACACCCCTCATCCTTCCAGCCTTCAGGGGACGGTGTCTGGGGGCTGGGGGGCATTTCTTGCTT
>CAUYMX010046688.1:0-31640 GCA_963573855.1 Lepilemur septentrionalis | reverse complement strand
GAATGCGCCACCATGCCCGGCAAATTTTTTCTATATATTTTTAGTTGGCCAATTAATTTCTTTCTATTTTTAGTAGAGACGGGGTCTCGCTCTTGCTCAGGCTGGTTTCGAACTCCTGACCTTGAGCAATCCACCCGCCTCGGGCTCCCAGAGTGCTAGGATTACAGGCGTGAGCCACCGTGCCTGGCCTCTAGTGAAATTTTTGATAATCTTTAAAAGTGATTATATGTGTGCTATGAATTTCAAGTTCTGTAATCTGTTAAACACAGTAGTACCAGAGTTAGATTGCAAATAGTAGGAAAAGTAATTATTTTCAGTGAAGATTGATTTTGGGATTTGCTTTCGGAATGCTTGAATAGTCAACAAATTTTATTAGTACATGAAAACGAGCAAAACTTTGTACTAAGGAATAAATAAGAAGGCTTTAGGAATAGGACTTAAATAATTTGTTTTCCATTTTGCCTGCTTTTAAAAAGACAACATAGCTAAGTTTTTTACATTTCTGGAAATAAGTTACTGTAGTTAAATACAAATTAAAAAAATTATTGTAACTTGCCATAATTCAAAGTATGTGCTTCAGAAAGCATATAGCATTGTTGCTGAATGCTTAAATTTGAAATGTATAACAAGTGAAATGAACACGATATAGGGGCTGTAAGAGTTTTGGCTAGTTTAATTTCCTTGCTTTTTACTACAAGAGAGGTCGTGACAACCTTTAAATTTAGGAATACTTAGATCTGTGTTAATTTTTTTTTAAATTTACATAAATTTATAGGGTACAAGTGTAATGTTGTTACATGGATATATTGCATTGTGGTGAAGCAAGAGTTTTTAGTGTATTCATCACTGAAATAATGTGTCCATTAAGTAATTTCTCATCATCCACCTTTCTCCCACCCCCCACCCTTCCAAATCTCCATTGCTTATCATTCCATACTCTACATCCATGTGTGAACATAATTTAGTTCCCAGTTATAAGTGAGAACCTGTGGGTATTTATCTTTCTGTGTCTGAGTTGTTTCACTTAAGGTAATGGCCTTCAGTTCCATCTATGTTGCTACAGAAGACATGATTTCACTCTTTTTTTGTAACTGTGTATATATGCCACATTTTCTTTATCCAGTCATCTGTTGATGGACACTTAGGTTGATTCCATATCTTCACTATTGTGAATAGTGCTGTAATAAACATACCAATGCAGGTATTTTTATGATATGATTTCTTTCCTTTTGGGTAGATATCCAGTAGTGGGATTGCTGGATCAAGGGGTAGTTCTATTTTTAGTTCTTTGAGAAGTCTCCATACTGTATTCCATAGAGGTTGTACTAATTTACATTGCCACCAACAGTATATAAAAGTTCCGTTTTTTCTTGTGAACTAAAATAAAATCTTAATCTCCCCACCCTCCCCCAGCTGACTGAATGGACCCCCTCTTGACCAATGGCCAGCTGAGTTGCTAGCCATGAGAGAAGGGAGGTCAGACATGCCTCATCATTTTCCCCTGTCTTCTTGGAGATTTCCTTTGTAACTCGTTAACAGGCCTAAGGCTATGCAAAACAAAGCTTAAACTACACCTGCAGGTCCTCAAGCCCACTTCAGTCTGGGTATATGGCTAGTGGCTTGTCTCTGATTAACAGACTTCCTTATTTATCTTAACTTGAAACATTTCAAGCCTTTAGACAAAACTTCATGTCAGCCCATCTATAAAGCCCCCTGCTTTGAGATGTTCCATCTTTTCAGGCAAAATCAATGTACGCCTACAACTTAACATGTAATTCCTGGCTCCCTGAAATGTGTAAAACCAAACTGTAACCCAGCCACAGCCAGTCCACTTGCTTAAGGCTTCTTGGGCATGGCTCTATGCCATGGTCATCAAATCTGGCTCAGAATAAACCTCTGTAAGTTATTTTACAGAGTTTGGCTTCTGTTCTGTTCACAGTTTGCATCCTCGCCACCTGTTATTTTTTGTCTTTTTGATAATAGCCATTCTCATTGATATAAGATGATATCTCATTGTGGTTTTAATTTGCATTTCTCTGATGATTGATAATGAGCAGCATTTTCTCGTATACTTGTTGGCCATTTGTTTGTCTTTTGAAAAATGTTTTTGCCCTTAGCCCACTTTTTAATGGGATTATTTGTTTTTTGTTGAGTTGTTTGAGTTCCTTGTAAATTCTGAATATTAGTTTTCTTGTCAGATGTATAGCTTGCAAATATTTTTTTTCCATTTTGCATGTTGTCTTTTCGCTCTTTTGATTATTTCTTTTGCTGTGCAGAAGCTTTTTAGTTTAATTAAGTGACATTTGTCTATTTTTAATTTTGTTGCCTGTGCTTTTGAGGTCTTAGTCATGAATTCTTTGCCGAGATCAATGTCCAGAAGAGTTTTCCCTACATTTTCTTTTACAGTTTCTGGTCTCACATTTTGTTAAATGTTTTATGGTGCTAATTAAGAAATTTTTTAATGGTTCGGAACAAATGAATAGAGAATTGTGTTTGAGGATAGATATCAGTGTTTCTCAATCACTCCATATTGTTAATGAAACTTTTCACTGAGAATACCTGAAAGGTTGACAACTCCCATAACACATTTTATCCACAGAACTGGTAGGATCAGGTTATCTGCATTTTCCAAGGTTTTTACCTTCTTTTTATTGTGTAGAATTTGGAGTGACACACCATGGTGAATCATTTTAGAATACCATTCATAGGCTTCTTTTTGTATGAATCAACATTTTTTTGTAGTTCATTTTTTTCACTGATAAACTGGTTAAAATGACTTAATGTTTTTGGTTTTTTTTTTGAGACAGAGTCTCACTCTGTTGCCTGGGCTAGAGTGACGTGGCATCAGCCTAGCTCACAGCAACCTCAAACTCCTGGGCTCAGGGGTCCTTCTGCCTCAGCCTCCTGAGTAGCTGGGACTACAGGTATGTGCCACCATGCCTGGCTAATTTTTTCTATATATATTTTTAGTTGTCTAGCTAATTTGTTTCTATATTTTTTTAGTAGAAGTGGGGTCTCGCTCTTGCTCAGGCTGGTCACAAACTCCTGAGCTCAAACAATCCATCTGCCTTGGCCTCCCAGCGTGCTAGGATTACAGGCATGAGCCACGGTGCCTGGCCTAAAATGATTTAAAGTTTTATATGATGCTTTTTGTCATCATTGTAAGCACACGGATGTGTTTCTTAGACTTGTAATCAGCAACCAAGTTTGTTTTTAAGAACCTAGCTTTTAAAGAATGTGCAGCTACACTGATTTCTTTTAAATTACATTTATTTTCTATTTACTTCCAAAATACCTTTATGAAGGGATAATTAGTCTATAGAGGGATAATTGAAGGCGAAAAGATTACTTTAAAAAATGTCAAATATTTTAAAGTCATATTTAAAGTCATGATCTTTTTATACTTCATTCTTAAGCATTATAGAATCATTCTTTAATATATTATAAAACACACAAAAAGTGCTTTTCTGTTAATGTCGAGCAATGACAGACTTCTGGGAAATAAGATAAAGCTATACTGGTAGTAAGAAAAGGAATCTGAGGAACTCTCAACTTAGTTTGAATTTTAATTTAGAATTAAATTTAGAAAACTTGTATGTGAGTACTCTCTGAGAAGAATTTGTGTTAGCAAATTATCTTAGCTTGTTGAAGATAACATATATTTCACAATTAAATGTAAGGAGTAGTTTGTGAAATTTATTAGGAAATGAAGTGTGCTGTATAAGTGTTTAGAAATATTACTGCTTTTATCCACAGATCTATAAACAGTAACACATCCATAGTGACTATATTGTGGTTTCCCTTCACAGATACCAAGTTGTGCTAGTACAACCATATAAATAATTAATACCTGAAGTCTCAATGTTACATGGACATTAACAGTGATGACAGATAAATACAGACGATTGGGAGTCAAATACTAGGCGAAACACTTGTAAAAGGTAAGAAAAAAATGTGATCTTAATTAAGGCCACGTGGGGTTTAGTTAGAAGTAATCGACTCAAGTTTCTTTTTCAGTGTATCAGGCTTTTAAGAAACACGTCTGCAGGATCCTGTCTTAATGCTGGTAGAACTCAGCTGTAAGTATCAGTTCTACTGCGAAAGCAATGGTTGCAGATGTTCTTGCCTGAATAAATATCATAGTAGATGATGTTCCTATAGGGCTCACTATAGGAACCCTATGGGAACATCATCTATACCCTACAGGAACCGTATAGGGGTAGGGTAGTAATGTGGCGGACTAGAACTTGATAGCGTGTTAGAATGGGCACATCCCTGTATGCTCAGAGACACATTTTACGTTGTACATCCTCTTTGCTTCTGATGACTGCCACCACCTTCTCATGCTATAGAATGTACTGTTTTACCATGTTTGTGAAAGGCTTCAGGGTTGGGTACAAATGAGTTGTCAGTTGGCGTTTTTTGTTACAAGAAGAGTGAATTTTCAAGTCGGGGGTTACTTCTTGTAGGATCATGTTTTTACTGTGCTTCCCCTTCCCATGTTAACTGAGAACATTTTTTAATGTACTGTAGTATTAAATGGCTATATTTAGATAATTTTCTTACCTTGTGCTTTGAAAGAATTTATAAGGCATATTTAGGAGAGGTTGCATCTACAGATATTAGCCCTATTCCCCTTCTAACTAAAACAGTAATCTATTTTTACTACACAATAACTTTATTTTACAGGGTTTTATAATTGTATCAGTCTTTAAATTGTAACACTTTGCTGGATGTGGTGGCTCTCGCCTATAATCCTAGCACTCTGGGAGGGTGAGGCAGGTGGATCGCTCAAGGTCAGGAGTTCGAAACCAGCCTGAGCAAGAGTGAGACCTCGTTTCTACTGAAAATAGAAAGAAATTAATTGGCCAACTAAAAATATATAGAAAAAATGAGCTGGGCATGGTGGTGCATGCCTGTAGTCCCAGCCACTCGGGAGACTGAGGCAGGAGGATCGCCTAAACCCAGGAGTTTGAGGTTGCTGTGAGCTAGGCTGATGCCACAGCACTCTAGCCCAGGCAACAGAGTGAGACTCTCAAAAAAAAAAAAAAAAAAAAATGTAACACTTCCCTAAAATAGTGTCACTTTTAGAATATCTACTTTAATGCTTGTAATAAAGTGGCAGTTTCCATCATAAACATGTGCTGGTCTTTTTCTTGGTATTCTTCCTTGTTTCCAGATGGGCATTCATCATAACCCGTTTAGCCAGATTGTACATTCTCTGAAGAGGATATTGTAACACATTATTATAAAGTAAAAATTTAATTAACCAGACTGTTCCAAGAAATGAAATGTAATTAGATTAATTAAAATATCTGGCTAACTAGGTGCTAAAACAGGAAAATTGTTATTGTTTTCATCCTTGTTGAAAATACATATGTCAAAAATAGAAATTTCCTTTGAATCTTTTCCTACTTTAATAAGCATCAAGGTTATTCTGTAGGTATAGAAGACTTGGTTGATTCTTTGGTATACATAACCTAAATGATTTTTGTGGTTCAGTTTCCAGTTTTGGATACTTGAAGTCCAAAATTTGGAAAGTCCTCTAGGATAAGAGATTATAAATTCTGTTATGAAAAATCTTATCAAGGCAATCTTTAGGTCATAGCAAAAACATACTGCCTTAGAGCAGACTATAGAAAAGAACTGAGTCATATTTTGACTCAAACTAATACTGAGTAGTTGTAAGGATTTGGTTTATTTCAAGCTCTTTGGTTTGTTTTTGTTGATTTCTAAAAATCCTATTCTAACTTCTTAATATCCCTGAGGCTACAGACTTACCAGGGAAGCACCGAATATGTCACTATGAACAGATTCTATTACCTGCTATTTCCTCTTATTATAGAAGGAGTAAATCTGTTAGCATGAGTTAATTTTCTTCTTTAATTCTTTTTTTTTATTATTTTATTTTAAAGAAAGGAATTTAGGAGGTTCTAGTATTCTCCATGGCTGAAGCTGAGAGTCTGAAACCCTGATGCTTAAGCTCTATTCTAGATCATAGCTCCAACTCCTTCAGGATATAAGGAAAAGAGATAATATTACCACAATGATAGATCTTTGGTTGTACAGGTAAGTTATTTAGTTTTGCAGTAGTGAAGACAACTGTAGTTTGATTTTTTTTTTTTGTGGGAGGGGGTTGCTATTTTTCTATACTTCATCCTTTGTGGAATGTTGTATAGTCTGGCTGGCTGTTTATAGGCATGTAGAATTATTGGGTATGGGTTAGGGATGAAATATTTTCTCACTTTTTTCCCAAAAGGGGAGAAATGAAGTGATTGAGTATGTTGGAATCTCTAGATCATTAAATCTATCTTTGATACCTGAGGTGTTTTTGATTCAAAGGATATTGTGAAGTTCCTTGACTTCTCTTTCCTCCCACTTGTCTTTTTAGGTATATATTCATTCACTTCTTCTATCTGTCAATCATCTGTCTTATATCTGCTTCTCTTAATAGGAAAGAAAGAAGAAACCCCTTTATATAAGACAGTACAAAATAGAGTTCCCAGACTTAAAAGAGGTGAATATTAAGAACCTTAAGTTGAATTGCATGGGTGGGTCCCCAGATTTTACCCTTCTACTTTAACCTTATAGATATGATGATAATTGCACAGCTGAAGTAATTTGCCTTAAAAGAAGTATATGACATGCATAGCCTGAACTTATCAAACACTTCATGTTTCTGTTCTAGACAACTAGGAAAGTAATCATATTGGTGACATTTCCTAGTTGCTTTTATTCTGTCTTTCTTTTTACTTTGGTTGTCTATGTGACTATATACCAGTATCATGACTAGTTTCCTAAAAATTGTCACTTAGTAAAACTAAATATTATGATAATCAATATCAACTGGAACATTGATGTTGATGGAGGATTGCCAGCCCCTCAATTAAAATAAAATATACCACTTTGGTGATGATAATAGGAGCAAAGCTTACAGCCAGGGTCTTTCAAATATCTTTTTGAGATTTCTTTCTCTTAAGTAAGTAGCTGGAGCCGTGAATCAGTAGGTGAGCCTTTTTTGTTTAATCATTATTTCTTTTAGTTGTTATTGATGCAGTTCTGCAGATGTGATCATAGGGGCTAGAAATTTATCATTTGAAACACAGCGGATTGTGTTTCAGAGAGTGTTTCATAATCCTGTAGTTAGATTTGGGTAACAGAAGGTTCAGATTTAGGGCAGGGTAGTTTAACAGCAAATAAATGGATAGGATATGTGGAATTATGGGTAGGATTTGGGGCTTACTATGAATGCAGAGGCTGAAATTTGGTTGCCTGGCCTATCTCAGATATACCCTCTGGTAGGATGAAAATTTATGAGGGTGGAGAAGAGAGGAAGGGAGTCTGGTTACTTCTAATGGTGATCACATTCTCTTCCTTCTGTATTTTAGAAAGTCCCACTAATTAGTTGGTGGATAGCGTTTAGGAAAAATTTCAGTCTATTTGTTAGATTGGGTTTTGTCCATATGACTGTATTAACTAATGATTTCCCCTAATTCTAAAGCTAGAGTGATTGAATTTCTATTTCCAAATGGGCACTGGCTAGGGTTATCAGCGTACCCCCTGTTTAGTTAACCAGCAAGGGTATTTTCTGAGATAGTTTATAAATGAGTTCATTTCTGTTCCCTTAGCAACTTGATATTTGGCAGGAATATAATTTTGTGCTCCAAACTTCTTAATTAGATTCTTTAGTAACTTTGTATTATTTAGCTAATATGAGGAAAACAACTCCTTTAGTCTATATTACTTTGCTAAGCATGGCAAAACAATGTTGAGACTTGGTTGAGATAATCTAGACTATTATTTGTTTGTTTAAGAGACGGGGTCTTCTCTATGTTGCCCAGGCTATTCTCGAACTCCTGGGCTCATGTCCTCTAGCCTCAGCCTCCTGAGTGGCTGGGATTGCGGGTGCATGCTTCTGTACCTGGCTAATCTCGACCTTTTTAATCCTGCTTCCATCCCCCCTCCCACGTAACCCCAGTACAGTGCAGTGACATCATCATAGCTGATTGCCACCTCAAACTCCTGGGTTCAAGTGATCCTCCTCCCTCAGCCTCCTGAGTAACTGGGGCTACAGGTGCATGCCATGAAGTCTAGCTAATTTTTCTATTTTTTGTAGAGATGGGCGTCTTGCTCTTGCTCAGGTTGGTCTCAAACTCCTGAGCTCAAGTAGTCCTCCTGCCTTGGCCTCCCAGAGTGCTAGGATTACAGGTATGAAGTTGAATTTCATGCTTAGTTTATTAGCTAACTATAGAAAGTATGTACCTTTAGGTATGCCTATCCAAAATAGAAAATATACGAAGAAAAAGATTAGAATAGAAAAGATCATCAAAGGGAAGATTGGTAAAATTTTATTTAACTCTAATCTCAATTTTAACCAGTTAAGGTTGGGCACGGTGGCTCATGCCTGTAATTGAGCACTCTGGGAGGCCGGGGTGGGAAAATTGCTTGAGGTCAGGAGTTCAAGGCCAGCCTGAGCAAGAGCAAGACCCTGTCTCTACTAAAAATAGAAAAAATTAGCCAGGCATGGTGGCATATGCCTGTAGACCCAGCTACTTATACTTAGGAGGCTGAGGCAGGAGGATTGCTTGAGCACACGAGTTTGAGGTTGCTGTGAGCTAGGCCACAGCACTCTAGCCCGGGCAACAGAGCAAGACTCTGTCTCAAAAACAAAAACAAAAATAAACTTTTAAAAACAGTTTATTGCCTCAAATGTATGTAACATGTTAATTTCAGGCAAGAGATTTTTGTAGTCCTCTGTTGGGTGCTTCCTTAGCCAGAGAGATCATGGCCTAATTTATAAATTTTTAATTATTAGGATACAGTAAGGAATTAAAGAGAGTTATAAATAGGTCTCATTTAGTTGAAACTTGAGACTATTATTAGAATTCTGAGTGCAGTGATCTATGGCAGTACATATGAATCATCCGGCAATCTGACTCAGTGTTAGGTAGGTCTGAGGCAGGGCCTGATATATTCTGCATTTCTAACAAGCTTCCAGGAGATTCCCATGATTGTGTTGCAAGAGTTTAAGGTATTAAAAGGATCCTTGGCATAAAACAGGTTCTCTTTAAATACAGATCAGTAGTACAGGACTTGAAAATCCTAAAGCTTAGGCTTCATGGTAGTTGTTGAATGAAATAAAAACATTTTTAGGGAGCAAAAGAAACAGAAGTTTAATCTTTATTAAACTGTATTAATCAGTGTTTTGATATTTAATCTTCATATTAATGTTTTAATATTTTAATCACTAGAATGATGACAAAATAAGATAGGCCCTCCTTAGGTGGTATTTTATACTGATTTTTATATATATACTGTATTAGAAGTTCTGAGTACTACTGATAATACATTTATTTCATCCGAAGTAGTCTCTTTTGAGAAGTTTGTTCTGCAAGACAGAGATTTTCATTCGGATTGGTGTGGAAAGAAAAGGTCTAGGAAGCCCTCTTCTTAGAAACATTTAAGAGGTTTATATGCCCTTAATTACCATTGCATTTTAAAAAGTAAAGATTAACAGATTTTGTGTGTGTGTGTGTGTGTTTATAAAATATTACTATTGCTAGTATTCATTTCGAACCATTAATCATGAACATAATTAAATTAGCATAAAGATGCTTGTGTTACGTTTTGTAAGTAATTTATAAAATTAACTTATTGTTACTTTTTTGTGTATTTGCATATGTATTTAATATTTAAAAATCAGGAATCTTCAAATTTGAAAGCTAGAGATTTGGGTACACGAAGCAAATACATTGCTTTTAATATTTTTCAGTTTGTGTTCTTTTAAACCATCATTTGAAATTTAAGTTTTTTTGTAACTAAAAGTGGAAATATATGGGACATCCCGTGTTTGTTACCTGTGGATAAAAACAGACTATAATTTTGATGACAAGATATTAGCAAAAAACAATTATATGTCATAGGTCCCTTTAATGAATCCCAAAACAAGTAAAAGTTTACTGTAAGAAACGTATTTCTAAGTTCTGATTGCTGTTGTGTACTTATTTTTCACTTTATTACTATGAAATTCTCTAGAACAAATCATGCTTTAATTCTAGGGCTGGTTTTGAGAATTTTGTAAGATTTTTAAAAGTTGTTAATTAGAAATTTAAAAGTTTGCCACACTTTGAAACAAAACCAGATTCAGCCAATTTAAATATTTTGCAGGGCACTTTCTCAATTCATTTGTGTGCAGGCAAAGGGAGACAATTTCCTTAATGTTCCTTTTTTGTATATGGTAGCATTTTGCCTTGTCTTCTGTACTTCTTCTAACCTTTCCACTATTAGATACTCAGTTGAGGCAAAGGATATATATGAGGAAAGAAGAGATTGTATTTGATTTTCAGAGAGAGGGGTAGAATGGCTTGGAGGGTTGTATGAGAGGAGGGAGGCAGTTGGAAGGATGACCAAAGACAGGAGGAGGGGATTTTGAAACTTTGCACTACAGCCATCACTGACCTCTTTCTCTAACACCGTCCTGTCCCCTGTTCAAAGCTAGGCAGTGGCAAAGTATCCTGTGAAAGCTGAATAGAAGAGGAGAGGGGAATAGAGACTTGAAATGTTAACAACTCCTTTATTCTGCTTCATGGGAGAACCTTTGGAAAACATCACTAAATCGCTTAGTGTCTACCCAAGTGGATTAATCTGGGCATTTTTCAATATCCCTCACGTTTCTGTCTTATTAACACCAAGCGTCCACACCAGAAAACCTGTTCATCTCCCAAATCATGCATCAAAACTGGCATACAAAGGAGTTCAGAGAAGCAAAGAGTGGGATTATATGTGTACTCATGATTTCTTAAATGTAAATGTTTGCTTCGGAGTCTTTTTTTCCATTTTCTTCTATCCTCTTTAGAATACTTCCTTTCACTTGCTAATTTATGGCTTTATTTCTAGAAACTTGGAAGGCTTGGCATTGCTTTGTTTTGTTTTTAGCCAGTGCAAGCTAGGATTATGATTTCTGTCTGTCAGTTTCATTACAAAAATTCTACAACCAGAATTTTTTTGGATGCCAAATTATTTGTTATCAAGGAATTTGACCTGAAACTGATTTTGTAAAAGTGAATGAAAAAGAGGAGAGCTTGCCTGTCTGTCTCCCAGGAACATTTTGAGAAAATATGAGAAATGATGAGAATAGTTTTTATACGATAGCTGCTATATAAATTTAAGATTATTGTTTAAAGATGAAATCGCGTGTTTAAGAAAGATCTCTTCTGGGTACTTTGTGCCTATTTGAGAGGCAGATGTACACTTAGGCAGGTAAAGGGCTTGGTCTCTAGAGCCCTGTCCTACCACTTACTAGCATTGTGACATTGGATAGATTACTCACACTGTCTTGCGTTCTTCCTTTGTAAAGTAGGAATAATAGTGGCATCTATCTGAATTGTTGTAAGACTTAAGTGCGTTAATATATATAGAAAGCGTATAGAAAGATTCATGGAATATATTAAGTGCCATAAAATTGTTAGCTATCATTAATAGCATGATAGGAGGTGTTAATAAAATAATTTTTATCATGTAATTTATTAATATTGGCTATACTTGGATTAAAAAGTTATAGTTTCATGCTTTTGTTCTAGGTATATTAACTATTACCTTTTTTTCTCATTATTTTGTTTACGTTTTTGAAGGTTTCCCAATGAGTGGATCATGATGACCGTATTGTAGGGACTTGCCATAGTATGGCTGCTTCCCGATCTACTCGTGTTACAAGATCAACAGTGGGTTTAAACGGCTTGGATGAATCTTTTTGTGGTAGAACTTTAAGGAATCGTAGCATTGCTCACCCTGAAGAAATCTCTTCTCATTCTCAAGTACGATCAAGATCACCAAAGAAGAGACCAGAGCCTGTGCAGATTCAGAAAGGAAATAATAATGGAAGAACCACTGATTTAAAACAGCAAAGTACCCGAGAATCATGGGTAAGCCCTAGGAAAAGAGGACTTTCTTCTTCTGAAAAGGATAACATAGAACGGCAGGCTGTAGAAAATTGTGAGAGAAGGCAAACAGAACCTGTTTCACCAGTTTTAAAAAGAATTAAGCGTTGTCTTAGATCTGAAGCACCGAACAGTTCAGAAGAAGATTCACCTATAAAACCAGACAAGGAATCAGTAGAACAGAGGAATACAGTAGTGGACAATGATGCAGATTTTCAAGGGACTAAACGAGCTTGTCGATGTCTTATACTGGATGATTGTGAGAAAAGGGAAATTAAAAAGGTGAATGTTAGTGAGGAAGGGCCACTTAATTCCGCAGTAGTTGAAGAAATCACAGGCTATTTGGCTGTCAATGGTGTCGATGACAGTGATTCAGCTGTTATAAACTGTGATGACTGTCAGCCTGATGGGAACACTAAACAAAATAGCACTGGTTCCTATGTGTTGCAGGAAAAATCAGTAGCTGAAAATGGGGATTTGGATACCCAAACCTCAATGTTCCTTGATAATAGGAAGGAGGACAGTTATATAGACCATAACGTGCCTTGCACAAATTCAGAAGTGCAGGTCAAGTTGGAGGACCACAAAGTAGTAACTGCCTGCCTGCCGGTGGAACGTGTTACTCAGCTGACTACTGAGCCAGCTATAGGCCCCCTTTCTGAAATTCAGTCATCTTTAAGAGATTCTGAGGAGGAAGTAGATGTGGTGGGAGATAGCAGTGCCTCGAAAGAGCAGTGTAATGAAAACACCAATAACGACGTGGATACAAGTCTTGAGAATATGCCAGTCTCTGGAGAACCAGAACCATCTTCAGTTTTAGACTGTGTTTCAGCTCAAATGATGTCTTTATCGGAACCTCAAGAACATCGTTACGCCCTGAGAACCTCACCACGAAGGGCTGCCCCTACCAGAGGCAGTCCCACTAAAAACAGTTCTCCTTGCAGAGAAAATGGACAATTTGAGGAGAATAATCTTAGTCCCAGTGAAACAAATGCAAATGTTAGTGGTAATGTAAGTCAATCTCCTACAAATCCTGATGAAATTTCTCAAAATGAAAAAGGGATATGCTGTGACTCTCAAAATTATGGAAGTGAAGGACTAAGTATGCCACACTCAGATGCAAGACTCAATATTGGACATTTACCATCTGCCAAAGAGAGTGCCAGTCAGCACGTTACAGAAGAGGACGATGATGACCCTGATGTTTATTACTTTGAATCAGATCATGTGGCATTGAAACACAACAAAGAGTATGTGTAAATATGGTAACCATGACTTCTGCTTTGTTTATTATTCCCCACGTTTTCAGTACCCATAACTGTCCGTTTATAGTGTTTTTATTACAGCTAAAAATTAATGCTTTAGCTGAAATTTTAGGTTTAACATAATGATTTTCTCAAATCTTAAAAAAGAAAGCTGTAAAAAAAGACTTTAAAACTCTGTTACTCTTCTCTATGACATTATGATCTTGCCAATTCTGGTATTTCACACATCTCAGTTAGAAAAGACATGGTTGGTGGTGTTTTTGTTTTTTAATTAAAGTTTTATACCATTTGAGTTCATTTATAAAATGGAAACATCTTGAGTTATCCCAGTACACTTTTATAATCCCATATAGTGCAGGACAATTAATAAGTGCTTAGACAACATCTAGATATGGAAGATCTAGTAGGCTAGAAATCTACTCTTATCTTAGTTATATTTAATTCCCAATTAAAATTTTTTTTAAAAATGTGCTTTATGCATCATCTTTGATTTTTGTGACTTAGAGAAGTAGATATTACTGTTAACACTGTGAGAGTATGTTGTAATTAGCATATTAGCAAGAGTTAGTCTACAGTCATACTACAGTTTACATAAAACATTTGACACAGGTTTTTTCTGATATTAAATATAAAGGAAGACTGTAGCTCAAAATCGTATAGGCTCTCAACCTTTGCTATAAAGGGGTTTTTGAAAATAAAGAATTCTGTGTCCAGATTCTTCACAGTTTTGCTTAGATTTCCTTTAAAGTATTCTAGGCAGTAACACAAATGAATTGGAACTATGTCTAAATAATCCTGAAAGGAAATGTAACAAATAGCGCTCATCATAAATATGATGAGCAACAGTAAAAGACGGACTTATAAGTTAATCACCTTTACTGTCACAGGATAGGCTTTTAAATCAATACCGGAATCAGATCATATATGCTGTGCAAAAATGCTTTGAGGAATGTTTTCCACAGCTTTAAATTTTTTAAAATTATTCATTTATTTTTGAGACAGAGTTTTGCTCTGTCATCCTGGGTAGAGTGCAATGGCGTCATTGTAGCTCATTGCAATCTCAAGCTCCTGGGCTCAGGCAATCTTGCCTCAGCCACCTGAGTAGCTGAGACTACAGGTTCCCCCGCAACACCCGGCTAATTTTTCTTTTTTCTTTCTTTCTTTCTTTTTTTTATTTTAATAGAATTGGGGTCTTGCTCTTGCTCAGGCTGGTCTGAAACTCCTGAGCTCAAGCAATCCTCCTTCCTGCCTCTGCCCCACAGCCTCCCAGAATGCTGGGATTACAGGTGTGAGCTTCCACGCCATTCTTGAGGAATCTTTCTAATGTTTTTGTTGTGACAATTACCAGACTCTGGTATGTATGGGATCAAAGTATCGAATCTTGGTGTGGTATATAATATTCTTTTTGCCATGGATTATGGATAGGTAATAATGGTGGCCTTTTAGGATAGGCCTCTTTCCTGAAAAAATTTTTTCTTTCTTTTTTTGAGACAAGGTTGTCGCTCTGTCTACCAGGCTAGAGTTTGGTGCTCACTGCAACGTCCAGCTCCTAGGCTCAAGCAATCGTCCTGCCTCAGCATCCCAACTACCTGGGACTACAGGCAAATGCCATCACACCTGGCTGATTTTTCTGTCTTTCATAGAGACAGGGTCTTGCTCTTGCTTAGGCTGGTCTGGAACTCCTGACCTCAAGTGATCCTCCTGCCTTGGCCTCTCAGAATGCTAGGATTACAGGTGTGAGCTACTGTGGCGGCCTGTTTTTTTTTTTATATATAATATTTTAATATTGAGTTTAATAGGTCATTTTGAGCATTTTATAAATTTAACTTTATGAAAATATTAGGAGTCTCATGTATTTGAAATCTTTGAAGTCCAATTTGAGACAGAAAAACCTCATAAATGAAGTTTTTTTTCAATTAGAAATAAGTTGAGTTCTGTTCATATGTAATATTAGCTTTTAAAAGTAGAGTTGTTTATCTGCAGGCACAAGGAAGCAAAGTATATGTCTTCAGAAAATGCCAAAAACTCAAAAAATAGAATTTTTACAAAATGATCTTCTATTCTCTTCTTTTATTGTTTTAGTCTTGATTAAAAGATTGATTATGGAAAATATTTTTCTGTCAATTCACTACAGTGTTACTTTTTTGTAAGAGATTGGCTGATGGTAATTCTGAGGGATGATGTTCCCATAAAACAATTATCTAAAGATAACTGGCCATAACATTCAAACAGTGATGTTCTATATTCATAACCCTTTGAGGATGAGAACAGTACAGCTTCATGGGTGCATTTCTACATTTTATACAGTGTGCTTTTATGTATTTATTTATATAGGTATATTTTTATTTCAGAATATTATGGGAGTACAAATGTTTTGGTTACGTAAATTGCTTTTGTACTGTTTGAGTCAAAGTTATAAATGTGTCCATTATATATTTATTTTTCTTGAGTTTCTTAGGATATATAGAGTCCTTTGGAATTTGGATGTTAGTTGCTTTGTTAGGACAGTATTCTCAAATTAATGCCTCATTTGGGTGACTTTGGGCAAAAGCAAACACTCATTCTTGCTTTTTTTTCCTTGCTCCAAATCCTTTGAAGATAGCACTTTTGAAACTTCAATTTTAACTTTCTTCTTTCTTTCTTTTTCTTAAACAAATCAAGAGAAGTGAGATGGAAAGGGGACATCAATATTAGCATCCTGGTTAGAGATAATTTAAGGGAAATGAGGAAAGGGTATTTGATCACGTCAGATGTAATCTCTTTCAGTAAAGTCTCTTTCTCTTGCCCGACACCTCCATGCGTATGCGTTTTATCTAGAGTCAAGAGATGGTTGGATATAATGTTGGCTCTTTTTACCCAGATTGCCATTGTTAAAAGTAGCATCATGATACCTGTCTAGTGCTTTCAAGTCTCAAGAAAATTTCTGGCAGTTCAGAGATGATGTTAAAAAGCACTTGGGGTTAACAATAAAAAGCATCTGGGGGAGATGGATTATTATACTCCTGTACACACGGGTACACATACCTTGTTAAATATTCTTTCTTTTCCTTATTGTCCCTGTGCTAGAAAAGTTCTCCAGGTAATTGCCTTTTGAAACTGGGATTGGGCATTGCCCAGCCTAATCACGAATATCTTTGCCAGTAGAGAGTGAGTACTTTCTGATAGCTGGTTTTAAAAATAGGCTGCTAATAGAAAACACTGAGCATGGCATGGATTTTGTCTACAGCCAGGAGGACATAACTCAACTTTATTCTAGTTGAAACTTCCCTCTAAGCTAACATTTAATCAGGAGCCTTTTATCCTAGCATTCAGCTTATGATTTATCTATCTTACTTGCAAAATAGCGCATATGAGGTCATCTAATCATTTATAAATGTTTGAAATGATAATGTGTGTAGAGTTCTGTCTAGCCCTAGATTTGATTCATGTTAAATTAGGCCACAGGCCAGGGAAATGAGTCTGCAGATATTCTGGGTAGTACCCTTTGGCTGCTGTAGATACCATGTCTCTTCTCTAGCACATAAATCCGCAGTGTGCTTTTATATATTTATTTTTCCAAATGGAGAAAACCACTATGTGAAAGGAACTAGAGAGTGTCTGTCAGGCAGGATTCCAGCTGTGGATTATTTTATTAGACATACCATTTCAGAGATTAGGGGTGGGGTATGAAAAGAAATGTAATTCATCTCAAAGCTGTGTGATCTTCAAGGCTGACAGATTCTGTTAAAGTGGTATATAATACAGTACCTAGTAACTCCTTTTTTGGCCTAAATAGCCATATGGACTGAGATCATTTACTTAGCTGTGCTTGCCCTTTCTATTTGGGAATTGACCTTTTGCTGATTTTGAATCAGAAGCAGTGGACAGATCTCTCAGTTTTGAAGTTCTGGCTCTAGGAAGCACAGGTATGGAAGATCTCAGGTCGTAGGCTTTCATATTCAGAGCTTTTCTTCCAATTCAAAAGGTAATCACTACTTAAATAAATTTATACTTGAAAGATCTTGGATATTTTCATTTAAGGATCTTTGATATTAATTGTAACCTTTCATAAACAGACAAGAGTGTAAAAGGTCAAATTTAGGGTTTCCATATTCTTGAGATCTTGCAAAGATTAACTCATTGATAACAGATTGCTAGCTTTTATACTAATTTTTAAGTTTCTAGATAATGAACATATAAGATAGTTATTGTTTATCTAAGAGTGTTGCTCAGGTACTCTGCAGGTGAAAATCTTATTTTCAAGCCACATTAAAGAGTATTGCTAAGAATTGTAGTTTTAAACTTGGTTTTCTGAATATGTTAATAATACTGAATAATTACAATATGTCCTTCTGTTGTAACATGCTTATTTAATACTTGATGAAACATTTTATATTTTCATCAATTTCAGAAGCTTCATAGAGAAAATCTTCATCTGTTCTTATAGATTTACATCTTGAGAGTCTACTTTTACTGTTGGTCAAAGTAATTTCTTTTAAGGGGTCAGAAAAACTCTAGAGATGGGTTTTGCTTAGAAAGCACTAGAGGAGTCATCCTGCCCTGGATAAGAAAATTTTGCATTTGTATTGTGCTTCATAATTTACAGTTTCATATAGTTTCTCATTTGATAATCATATCAAATTAAAAGTAAACATGATAGGTGGCGTCGTACAATTTATATTTCCTAACTTGCAATTAAGTTATTTAATTGAGTTATTTAAAGTATTGTAATCAATTACTAACTGGGATCAAACTTCTGACTTTTAATTCCTAGTCTGAACTGTACTTGGTTCCCTCATCTAATGAGGACTTTTTCAATGGACTTTTGGGTTTCTAGGTTGAGAACCCCCATGGAGCATATCTTGGGTACTCGGTTGTCAAGAATTTTTTACCTTGAGGTTAAGCTCTGTAACTCTAGTCATAATTACTTGATACTAATTTGTCAGAGAATCATCATTATAGGTAAGTAATATACTTTATTTAATGAAATACTTTCATGTTCATTGTTTTAAAGAACATCTTGTTAGTGTGTCTGTGAAGAACAAACTGGGGAAATAAAAAAACTACAACTTTAGCTTGACTTCAAATAGAGGATTTGGATAATTTGAAAAGAATACTGTAGGGGGTTTTAGAATGCAGCAGGTATATTAAAGTCAGCGGTAATTAGGAAAAACTTATGCTTGGGGTATCTTCTCAACTCACTGGAAAAGGCTGTAGAATAAAAGCCAGTAGTCTGACACAAAGATTAAAGAGATAGAGCTGCCTAAATTACACAATTTGGGGTCGTAAGTGGAGTAAGCCGTCGTCTAACCAAAATATTTAATTCTTTGCTTTTTCGTTTGAATACCAAAATCTTTTGTTTCAACTACTGTGGATAGTGTCTAAAAGTGATTCTGTGGTGTAATCAACGTATATTTGTACCCAAGTATAATTTAACCTTTTCTTCTTCATCTTTGCTGATGAAGGTTATGTTATATTTTTCTGGCATCACTGCCAGGGTAAGTCTGTTTTTTTCATATCTTAAATGATTTTGGGCTACTCTGCTTTTTATGTTCTTATAATTTGGCTTCTTTTCTATGTTCTTTTATAAGTTTTGTGACTTTTTTTTTTATTCTTCATTTTTGATGGCTTCCATTAGTCACTTGTGCTATCATAGTACCTTCCTCTAGTAACTAAGACTTCCCTTCTAGTTGATTGCTTTTAGTTTTCTTTGAACTTCGAAATCAGAATAAGCAAGCTTGTTAGAATTACATCTCATGATTCTTGAGTGATGACAGAGGAGCTCCTCTTTGAATACGTAAGTGTTAGTGTATGGGATTTTTGTTTTGATTGTATGTTTTCTTGATTGTTTGCTTTCTGGTTTTGGAGGCTGTGTTTCTTACAAGCTACCAGATATCTAAATTCTAATTAGAGAAACAATAGTTGTTTGTTTATGGTTTTAAAAGACTCATTTAGCAATATAACCCATCTAAAATAATTGTTTTTATTTATCATTTTGAGACTAATTGAAGCTTACCCTTTAGATGCAGAAACTAAGTTTTTATGTAAGTATACAGGAAAAAATGAACTTTTTTCCTTCTACATCCCCTCCATACTCAGCACTTCACTTCTGACACCAGATGTGTAGGAAAAACCAACTGTTTTTCTCCATATTCACATTGAACACTTGTAGGACCAGATGTGTGGTAGTTTTCCCCACACTGACCAATTCTTTGACTCAGTTGTGTGTCCTACAGTTCAATCCAAGAGGTTAAGGGGCTCAGTCCCACAAGACACCCCCCCACTTCAGATGCCAATCACAAGTAGTAGATCTTCATGTTACTCACAATTTCTGTCTGACTTGGCTACAAATTGGAGGTTCCCAACACTCCCTCCTCAGGTTTGATAATTTGCTAGAGTGGTTCACAGACCCCAGGAAAACAGTTTATAACTTATTATTGCTGATTAATTACAAAGGATATTTATATTTTAAAGAATACAAATGAAATCCAGATAAAGAGATACATAAGGCAAGGTCCGGAAGGATCCCAAGCACAGGATTCTGTGGAGTTTGGGTTTGCCATCCTTATGGCCTATAGATGTATTCACCAACCTAGTAACTCTTTGAGCTTTCTTTGAGGGATTTTTACGGCGGCTTCATCACTTAGGCATGATTGATTATTAACTCAATCTGCAGCTTAGGCTGAAAGTCCTAAGCTTCTAATCATGGCTTTGTCTTTCTAGTAACCAGCCCCCACCTAAAGCCCTACCCAGAGTGACCTTATTAGAACAAGACACTGTTATCACTCAGGAAATTCTAAAGAATTCAGGCATTCTGTGTCAGACACTCCTGTCACTCAGGAAATTGCAGAGGCCTTTGGAGTTCTGTGTCAAGACTTGAGGTCAAAGACCAAATATTAGAAAAGATGATTGTCCTAGCACCCCTGTTTACAAGAGTTTTTAGAGGAGCTCTGTGTGAGAATCTCGGAGTAGAGACCAATATATGTATTTCTTACTATTTCACAAGTTGGCTAAGAAATGTATTTTTATATGTTAGTAAGAATATACCATATATGCTATTTTTATATTGATTCATGTCATCAGATATTATAATGTATGGTAATAAATGGGAAGATCTTTGAGACCTTTCTGCTTCTCCTTTCTGTTTTTTCTTTGTCTTAATTTTCAGTAGGGCCCCCCCCTTTTTTTTAAACTTCCATTTCTTTTACATTATTATGGAAAGCTACTTCTGTTTGTCTCTTTAATCTCTGATTTTCACATAGGGAAAAATCTGAATGTGGCCAGAGGAGACTGAGTAATTTGTTTAGGGCCCTCGTAGTAGGCAAAATTTTCTGTGGTATGCAATGATTGAATTTTCACATGTCTAGTAATTTTGGATTGGATGCTAGACATTGTAAATATGTTGTTGAGGATCTGGATTTTGTTCTTTTTCTTTAAAAAGTGTTGAAATTTGTTCTGACAGGCAGTCAATTTGGGGATACTCTTGATTCGGTTATGGCTTATTTTTTTAGTTTTGTTAGGGAAAGTTTGGAGTGGCCTGTACTCTAGGTATAGCTTAGCCTTACTTCTATGGCATGGCCTTTCTGGTATCTTATTTAAAGGGATATTTACTCCGAGTGGTTGAAACCTGAATGATTCTAGCCTTTTGAGGACGCTGTTAGTTGTTCTGTGTACAGTTCTTTTCATTTGTTCTTGGCTTGATCTGTGGACTCTCGTGTGTGCAGCTTTGTATTCAGCCAAAGACTTGAGGACCTCTATGCAGATTCTGTGTTGTTGTTCCTTTTTCTCTGTTGCTTCTTCCTCTTGATACTCTGTCCCACAAATTCTAGCTGCCTCAGCTTCTCCAAACTATTTTTTATCTCTTTACTCAGCCAGACACCTCCCTGTTCCATAATACTGTCTGTACTTCCAAGTGGAAAGAGAGGGAGATAATAGGGTTTATCTTATTTGTTTTCCCTCTCTCACAGATCACAGTTCGTGTTGTGTGTTGTCTAATGTCTGGAAATAGTTGTTTGTGTATTTTCTGTAGTTTTCTATATGGCAGGGGGGTCATTCAGTGTCAGTTACTCTGTCATGACAGTAAGTTGAAGTTTCTGGAGTTTTCGTATGCACTGGATATGTTTTCTTCTTATGACACTCATCCCTAGCCTGTATTTTGACCATTTGGGAATTATTTTTTGTTGACACTCCTGTGACAATGAGGACTAGCTTTTACTTATACTTTAAAAATTAGTTTAAACAACTTTTTTAAGAAGCTGAACTCCGAGAAATTGGAATAATAGGGATTTTAATTGAAGAGTGAAGGTAATTTTTACTTGAATTTGTTTTAATTTTATTAAGTATTGCTGGGTTGGAGCAGAAGTAAAAATCGGGTTATTGGTTGAGATAAAGTTAATGAAGGTGGAGATATAAGAGAATGTTTTGTAGATTTGAAATGGTAATCTTGTGAGATTAAGGACTAATGTGTCTCAGGTTTTGTTAGCTATTTTTCTTAGGTTTTTTCGGGGCTTTTTGCTGTACCAAATTTGCTGTTTAATGTTTTCGGAAGGTCTTGGTGAATACGCTCTTTTTATGACTTATCAATTTAATCTAGTTTCTAATAAGTTATTTTCTTTTTACATAAAATTAAATGTAGATTATTTTGGAGAAATTTATTTTCTTTGGTACTTTAATTTTTACCATTTAAGTTGGAAAACTTTGATTCAGCTTTTCTTTTTGCTACTTTTCACTTATCTTACATTATCATTCCCCTTAGTTTTTAAATGTGTCCATGTATTTGAACTAAAATGTTCTCAAAATATAAGAATGTAAGGTTATTTTGTGTTTAAACTTTTAGTTGGAGGGAAAGGGTCATATTAATAGATTATTGGCAATGAGGTAAGAAGCAAGATTGAAAAAGATTACAATCCAAAACCTGAGGTATCTTAATAAACATTTCAAAACATGCATTTGTATGTGAAGAACCAAGTTAAATTAAGCAAACATAATATTTTATGTCGTAACTAGTTTTTTTGAGGCACCAATCATAACTAATGATTTTATTTTAAAGACACTATCTCATTTAAATCTAAAATCTCAGTATATTTAAAATTTTATTTTAAAATTATTTACAAAGCCTGGGTGATTGGACTAGATTTGAGGAGTACTCTAACCTCCGTCCAATTACTATTTTTAGCTGGCAGTATGGTGCTAAGCAAATGTCTTTAACTTTTGTGGTTGTTACTCTTCTCATCTATTAAAAAAATGGGCACTGTTTGATTTCTGTAATTCTGTTTCATTATATACATGGTTTTGGATTTCACTTTTTTTTCTGTCCTTCCCCTTTCTTTTGTCATCGCTTAGGTTTCAGTTATTGGCTTTCCTCTTCCTTTGCTTGCTGTCTCTGGCTGTTCTCTCTCACTGCTGTGACTTAAATTGCCATCTATTAATATATACTGATGGATTTTCAAATGTATCTTATCCGGCTCAGGTTATACTTGAGCTTCAAACCATTTGCTAGATAGCTCCATTTCCATGTCCCCAGTAAATTGAGTGGAGTATGTCTGAAATTGAAGTTACCATTGCTTCCTCCATACTCACACTCAACATTATCTTTTTCCTTGATTTGGTACAGAGTCTTTTCACTTGCCCGATCTTGAAAAAAGAAGGTATTCTTCAGCTGTTTCTTCACTACACCCACCCCTCCCACTGGTCTTACTGATTCAACTCCATTTCTTTTTCCTTAAGTTTAGGTCACTATCATCTCTTGTCTGTATTATTTGAAATGCTTCCTTGTTTGCTTTCTGTGGTGCTGATTTTTGCTTCCACAGTGGACTCCTATACTTTAGCTGGAGTAAATATCTTAGAATAAAATCTACTCTTTATAATGAATTACTACAAGGTTTTTTAAACATCTCTTTTACTGTTTGCCTCTCACTCTGTATTCTAATCAAATTACATCTTGATTTCCTTTAGTTCCTTAATTATTATGTTTAGTCTTTCTCTTCTCAGATGCCTAACTACCTGCTCTAGTCTACCTTTCCCCCATTTCCCTGGTTTTTGTTCCCTGTCTACAAAGGGAGAAAGTGCTCTCAATTTAGACATCATATTCTTTCTTATCTTTTTAAGATTGATTAGTTGTTCCTTTGTGCTCTTTCATGGCAAATTATAATTGTCTGTAAGTATATACAGTAGACTGTAAGCTCTTTGAGGGAACCATGTCTTTGTAGTTGGTTGACATATCAGTGCAGAAATTTCAAGCCTTACTTTGCTTTGAAAATGTCAGAGAAAAATTTAGCATACTGTTATAGTAGAAAAATTTTAATACCATTAGTTTAATTAACTTTAAGATCATTTATGCAGTATTAATGATTGTTTTTTACTTTAAAAAATCTGTACGTAAATATTCCAAAGAAAAGATAAATAAACTGTATAATCATTAAAATCAGGTATGGAGAGAGATACAGGGGAAGTTTCATGTTTAGGGCTGGGTTGTCTGAATACATTACCTAGTGGTAAAATAACATTTTTATATGGCCATATAAGACATGTAAGTTCACTTATTAATAGCACACCCCAAAGAGAAAAAGTCATTATATTGTAAAATAAATTTGGTATTATCAAAATGCTTTATATGATTTTAAATATATTTTTACAATCTAGAGTTTTGATAGCAGGCTTTAGAAAGTCTACACAGTGGTAAGAATTTGATTGAGGTTGTCTTTATTGAGTTGAAGAACTTGAAAGAAAATTTGTGTGCTTGCCTTTTTATGTGTGTCTATTCTATGAATATTAAAGATTTTCAATAGAAGATAGTACTCTAGAAATAATTTAAAATAGCATAACATGCCCTGTGTCTTTGGAGTTACCATAAAATGATATAGCTTAACAGATGTGTAGTTTGACTATTTTTGAGAAGTGTTGCTTGTTACAGTATTAGCTTTTAACTAGAAGTTACTAACTTGTCTCTATTGTATGAAACATTTATGTATTTGCAATACTAGAATAAGGGGTGAACATTTTAGATGTTACAGTGGATTGTTTCATAGAATGGGTAATCTAAAACTCTGGTGTAGGGAAATATGTGAATCTTGATCGGATTGGCCAGGATTTTTTCTAGATGATCATGAAACTTATATTGGCCACAGTACAATTGCATTCAGTTTTCTATTTGAAGAGAGAACACTCAAGAATTTTGTTGCATAGATTTATAAAAGCAGGCACTGGGGACAAGTTGAAAAGTCATCTTTTAACGTCTATTCCTAAAGAATCTCAGAGTCTTTAGCGGGGAAGAAAACATTTTTTGAAAGTTATAAAAATGCGATTAAAAATATACTGACAGATTTGTTTAAAATTTCTTGTGCAAGGTACTTAACTTCAAAAACTGGTATAAAACCTCTGAAGCTGTTTATAACTAGCAAGGGAAATAAAGGTAGTCAGAGCTTGTTTTGGTAAGAGCTTGTTGGATGCACAAAGCAGAACTTCACTCAAGAGCATCTCAAACAGGGTTTATTTTAGAAAAACAACCGTAGGGCCAGGCACCGTAATCCTAACTCTCTGGGAGGCTGAGGTGGGAGGATCCCTCAAGGTCAGGAGTTCGAAACCAGCCTGAGCAAGAGCAAGACCCCGTCTCTACTAAAAAAAAAAAAAAAAAAAAAAAATAGAAATAATTGGCCAACTAAAAATACATAGGGGGAAAAAAAACAGCAACTGTAGACAATCTTAAGACTATTTAAGGTCAGAAAATAAGGTCTAGGAAGGCCCCATGAAATTATAGCCTGCCAGTATTCAGATTACATATATTCTCTTACCTCTGCTTCTCTTTGCATAGTGCAGACTGGTTTTTGTCGTTTTACTAATGTTTCTGTGCACACAAACCTTCTTCCTTTCCCCTGTAGTTTCAGTTGGCAGATGGCATTGACTTTCTATTCTACTTGTCATGGTTCCAAATGTATATGACCTTTTATTTTCAGAGCCTATTTACATTCCCTAAGGAGAACCTGGTTATTATTGCCTATCCAGTAGTTTGGCTGTCTTGGGTCAGTCCGCCCTGGCAAAATTGTCAATTCTCAGTGGTGGGATTGTTTTAAAAAGAAACAAACAAACAAAAAGGCTGCATTGGCCTACCCTTTTAGCAACAGGATATCTTCCAGCAAAAAGGTTTGTGGGCAGTGTAGGCTGTCAAAACATGCCCATTGTAGACCATTTGGATTTTGGTTCAGATTGTATTCTTTATCAGTTGTCTATAAAATGGGACGGGAATGTGCATAGATTGCTAGTGGGAATGCAAAATGGTACCCTACTGTGGGGAACAGTTTGCTGGTTCCTCAATAAGTTATACAAAGAATGACCATATGACCCAGTAATTCCAATTTTAGATATATATCCAAAAGAATTTAAAATTGGTGTTCAAACAAAAACTTGTACACAGATGTTCGTAGCAGCAGAATTCACAATAGCCAACGGGGTGGAAACAACCCAAATGTCCATTAGCTGATGATGAATAGATGCACAAAAGGAGGTATATCAATACAAAGGAATGTCATTAAGCTGTAAAGAGAAATGAAGTACAGGTACATGTTAACATGTGAATGAATCTTGAAAACATTATGCTAATAAAAGAAGCCAGACACAACAGGTCACATATGCTTTAAATGAAATAATCTGGAATAGGCAAATTTAGAGAGACAGTAAGCAGAGTGAGTAGTGGTTGCTGGGGGAGGATAAATGAGGGGTGACTGCTTAATGGGTATAGAGTTTTAGAGTGGCGAAAATGTTTTAGAGCTAGGTAGTGGTGATGGTTGCACAACATTGTGAACGTACTAAATGCCACTTAATTATACACTTTAAAATGATTAAGGTCAACTTTATGTGGATTTTATACAATAAAAAAGATGCAAAAAAAACTGTGTGGGGGGGAATTATGTACATATCAGGGGTATGTTCTAGATTATCCACTGGGAGATAGGGGGAAAATGCTATATATGGGTTTTTTTTAGTCTTAATAATTTCTGGGTGTTTTTTTTCTGTATATGCTTATAATGTATGTAAATACACTAAAACATAATTTGTAAGTAAGTCTACATGTATTGGGAACATGTCTACAGTTGTTTTTACCAGCAGAGGTACTTAGAGCAAAAAATAGGGAAACCATTGTTTTTAACAAGGAAAAGAGAATTACCGGTCAAATTTTTGCTTTAGTATTTAGGGGAAGTTCTTAAAGATGATATCAGATTCTCTTGAAGTAGATAGGCTACAGAATCCTACTAACACATTTAGAGAAACCACAGAGCTTAGCTGGCATTCACTTAACAGTTTTGAAAATAACTTGGGTTGCCTTTAGCTAAATTGTGTGATCTATTATAATTGCTCTGACATTTTATTTTATTTATTTTTTTGAGACGGAGCATCACTCTCTCACCTGGGCTAGAGTGCCGTGGTGTCAGCCTAGCTCACAGCAACTTCAGACTCCTGGACTCAAGCAATTCTCTTGCCTCAGCCTCCTGAGTAGTTGGGATTAACAGGCATGCGCCACCATGCCTGGCTGATTTTTCTAGTTTTAGTAGAGACAGGGTCTTGCTCTTGCTCAGGCTGATCTCGAACTCCTGACCTCAAGTGAGGTGGATCCTCCCACTTCAGCCTCCCAGAGTGCTAGGATTATAGGCGTGAGCCACCACATGCCTGGTTTGCTCTGACATTTTAAATGTGACAGTTGTTCCTAAGAATAACTTAGGAACAACCAAAGTGGTCTTGGGCATTAGAGACTTATGAATATTCTTTATACTGGAAAGCTGTGAAGCCAATAATGCTAATGATAATAAATATGAACACTAGTTATTTAAAGAAAAATCAATGATTTTGGGGAAAAGAATCATGATTTCTTCAAGTGTAAGAAGCGTGACTGACCAACTAATGGAATTTAAGAGATAAATTATTAGATTAAAAAAACTCAGTGTATCCTGTGTATAGATTTTTAAAGCCTTTGGAATGGTTCTATGTTATTGTGGTTGTTTCCTTTTTAGTTTGTGATTAAAAAGAAGTACTAGTTAATGGGGTTGATTTGACATGCAGGAATTACCTATGCTAATATATTAGCATGTGTGACAATAAAATAGTACTACTTACTTGCTAAGCATTGTCTAAAAATCGAAAACAAGTAGAATGTTTTCCCCCTTATAGGAATCAATGCCTCACTTTGCTGTATTCTACCCCTATGGCCCAAAATGTTTTTGGAACTCCACTTTTGAGACAGTTTGCAGAGTATTCTAAATGGTAGAAATTATTTATAAAGGACATTTAATATTTATTAGAATTTTTAATCAATTTTGGTGTAATGTAACATGTCAAAATGGAATTACAAATAGTGGAACTGATTTTCTTCATCCCTAACTAACCTAGACTATTAACAAATGTAACTAAAACTTGGGTCTGAAGAATTCTGCAAGAACAACTCCATTCTCATTTTGCATATGCATTATAAAGCATTTAACATTTAGTGGAATAATTATTACTTTAACCATCTTCTTTCCTAGATTGTGAGTTTTTCAAAGCTAGGGACCAAGTTTTTTGTACATGATGTAGTTTCTTCACATTGATTTAACCATTGCCATCCTTGTTAAA
The DNA here is from genome assembly GCA_963573855.1 of Lepilemur septentrionalis. NCBI lineage: Eukaryota > Metazoa > Chordata > Mammalia > Primates > Lepilemuridae > Lepilemur > Lepilemur septentrionalis. Next base: position 3,862 of record CAUYMX010046688.1, on the reverse strand, counting down.
GATTCAGAGTATTTTATGGATTTTTTTCTCGATGCCTTTTATCATCATAGGAAAAAATTCCATGAAATCATACTGTTTATAGACCATCTTCATTGATTATATTTTGTAACTCTACATCGGTTGAATTTTGAATGACCTTTGGCTATCCCAAGTTGATTTTGCTGTGATGGTGTTACTGGCTCCCCACCCCGCCCTCCCCCCTTAGGTAAGGAGAGTGCTTCCTTTTGAATTCTTTGGTCTGTTGATAAATAATTGTAAAAGAGAAAAAGGAGAGCAGCTGGCTTGCACCAATGTGGAGGCAGTGATGGTTCTGAATCCCACTGCTGTTGATGCCACCACTGTGCAGTCTGTGCCCCTGCTACCCCATCAGTTCTGTGAAGAATGAAAATTGTTATTACATTTCCTTTACTGATGTTAGAAGTGAATTACAACTTACGGTGCCATGACCGTAGTTAGAATCTGAAGTCATGTTTTGATTTGAAAGTAGATAAACGTTGTGTGGGGTTTGGAACCTTTGGCTGGGAACACCTTTGTCTCTTTTTCTTGTTGTATTGCGTCTCCTGTCATAACACTGTAGTCCTGATTGTTATGTTCAGTCTTCCTTGTTATCTTTTTTTCTTTGCTACTGTAGGATGAAGATACTGTAGTTAATAAATTGTTTAATTATAAATAACTGGAGTGGATCTGGGGTTCAGTGTGATAGGAGTTAACTCCTTGGGGCGAAGTGGCAGAGCTATTATGCTAATTGTCCATATAATTTAATTTGGGTTTTATTTTTCTCTTTAAAATAAAAGGTACAGCAAAATTCTTTGTTTATTGTTATCGGATATTGGATAAAGAAATTTATTCTAACGCTTTAAGATTGGTATAAAGGTAAATGTTTCAGTGGCTGTTTTATTCCTCTCGATTTACAAGTGTAGGAACCTGGACCAAGAATCATGTACAAGATTGCAAAGTTAGTGGCAGAGTTGCCACTTGCTCCATGTTTCCTATCTCAGGTCAGACATTTTCTACTCCAGATTCATTCTTTCTTTAAAGACAGGGTCTCCTGCTTTTTAGCTCAGGTTAGTCTGGAACTTCTAGCCTCAAGCAGTCCTTCCTCCTTGGCCTCCCAAATTGCTGCGATTACAGGCGTAAACTGCCTTGCTGTACCATGTCCCCACTTTTTTTAAGAGGCAGATTCATGCTTTTCTGCCCAGGCTGGAGTGCAGTGGTGTGATCATAGTTCACTGCAACCTTTGACTCCTGAGCTAAAGCAATGCTCCTGCCTCAGCTTTCCAAGTAGCTAGGATTGCAGACTGAAGTCACTATGCCTGGCTTTAATTTTAAAGGCTTTGGGCAGTGCTTAAGGAAAATGTTAGTAATTTCTAAATCAAAGAATTTGTTTGCATAATTAAGGTTGGGCATGGTATTCCTAGGACTTTGGGAGGCTGAGGCCTGAGGATTGCCCGAAGCCAAGAATTGGAGACCAGCCTGAGCAAGAGTGATACCCATCTTTACAAAAAAAATAGAAAAAGTAGCTGGGCATGGTGGTGTATGCCCATAGTCCCAGTCACTCAGGAGGATCACTTGAGCTCAAGAGTTTGAGGTTACGCTGAGCTATGATGATGCCACAGCACTCTGGTCCAATGGTAGACTCGGTCTCAAAAAAAAAAAAATTTTTTTTTTGGCATAATTCCTTTGTTTTATATCTGTTCAAAGACCTTTCAAAAGTAAAGTTTTTATTATAAGAATGAGATTTTTATTCTGAGAACAAGAAATTTATCTAATAACATAATTCCCTTGTATTTTGATGTACATTACGTAATACCCTTTTAAAATTTATTTTTCTCATTAAAAAAGTGATAACTGTTATTTAATGGTAGTGGAATTATTGGGACTTCATTGCTTTTCATGTTTCACATTTTTTGCACAGTTTGGGTTATATAATTTTAAAATATTTAAATAATCAAACATATAAAATTTCTTCTCATAAATGTTGGAGATTTTAAAAATAGATTTAACCAAAAACCAACTTCCATTTTCTTGTGCTAAGGAGGAAAGAGCATTAAGCTATAGAATCAAGAGACATCAGCATGGGTGTTAGCCCTTAGCTGGACAGCCATGAAGTTCACCTAAGTCTCTTTGAACTTGGTTTCTTCAGTTGTGAGATGAAGAGGTAGTGCTTATTCTTGAGGTGGTTACTTCTAGCTCTTATATTCTACGGTTATGTTGCACTATAGTTGCTATTTTATTAATTTTGCCTTAAGTTTCTCCTAAGCCTAGACTATAGCCCCCTTTACAGCATTGAATGTGTCTTGATAAGCTATTATCAGAAACATTCAGTGGCTGAATGAGATTTGAGTGTCTTACTTGATAGCAATCTGTGTATGTTTAAAAAGCATTGTTTTTTCGTTTCATATTTATTAGTGCCATGTCATTAATCAGTGTATATATTACTGGAAGATGTTAGTTGAGTTGTGCACTTAAAAAATAATTTTCTGTTCATTGTTTATAGCTTTTTTGGTAGTATTTGCTATATTTTTACAAAGATGTCATGCAGCCTATGCATCAGAATTAGCACTGCAGAGCTTTAACTCCTTCTTCTGTATTTGTTATTTAGTTATTGTGGCATTTAGTCTAAGGGCCCTTTAAAATTTTTGATGTGTTAAAAATGTCTTACAGAGTATACTGAAAGATACCCTATTAATAGTTAGTTTAGAAATTTTTAATGTGTATTCAGTATAGGTGAAAAGTCACTATGTAGGATATAACCTCTTAGCATCTCAGGTATGAATAGCACTCTTGGTATGTGTTGATGTGGGGCCAGGAAGTGTGCCAGGGAATGGAGAAGGTCAAGAGAAAGAGAAAGGTCCTTGGCTGGATAGAGCTCTTACAGCTTACTAGAAATACTACTTCCGGGACATGAAAGATAATTTTGCTGTCTTGATTTCTGAATATTTAAAAAATCTCACAAAGAATTTTTTAGACAGTGTATCATAATTACACGTTATTTTTGCACCTTCGTGTTTGGAGTTATTTCATTCCTTCATCTCACTCGCGAATTGCAGTTTCTTCTCTAATATTAGTAATTCCTAATGAATCCATTTCTTTTTAAGATTGATATAGCCTAGTAGTTTTCAAATCTAGCTGTCCATTAGAATCGCTTGGGATATTTTAAAAGTACATGAATGTGGCCAGGCAGGAACAGTGGCTCATGCTTGTAATCCCAGCACCTTGGGAGGCCGAGGCAGGAAGATTGCTTGAAGCCAGGAGTTGGAGACCAGCCTGGGCAACATAAGAAGACCTTATCTCTACAAAAAATGTAGAAATTAGCTGAGTGTAGTGGCACACACCTGTAGTCTTAGCTACTCCAGGGGGTTGAGATGGGAAAATCACATGATCCCAAGAAGTCGAGGTTGCAGTGAGCTATGATTATAGCATTGCACTCCAGCCCGGGTGACAGAGCAAGACCCTGTCTCTTGGGGAGGTGGTGGGGAATGAATGCCTAGTCCTGCCCCACAGAATCTAATCTAATTTAGTAAATCTGTGAAGCCTCAGTCTCTTTTACTGTGAAGCTTCTTTTACTTTTTTGAAGAGCTTTTTTCAAGTGATTCCAGTGTTTAGGCAGGGTTGGAAACCATTGCGAACATACAGAGTAAGTGGAAATCCATCCAAAGCTTTTAATGCTGAGAGTAAGGTTTTGTTTTTTGAATGATTCAACTTAAAAAGGGAAATTTTAGGCCGGGCGCGGTGGCTCACGCCTGTAATCCTAGCACTCTGGGAGGCCGAGGCAGGTGGATTGCTCAAGGTCAGGAGTTCGAAACCAGCCTGAGCCAGAGCGAGACCTCGTCTCTACTATAAATAGAAAGAAATTAATTGG
>CAUYMX010046685.1:0-32542 GCA_963573855.1 Lepilemur septentrionalis | reverse complement strand
ACTCATACACACACACTCACACACACTCTCACACACACACACACACACACACACACACTCACACACACACACACTCACACACACACTCACACAAACACACACACACACTCACACACACACACTCACACTCACACCACACACACACACACACTCACACACACACTCACACACTCTCACACACACACACACACACTCACACACTCACACACACACTCACACACTCTCACACACACACACACACTCTCACACTCTCACACACACTCACACACACACACACACTCTCACACACACACACACACACACTCACACACACTCTCACACTCACACACTCACACACACACACTCACACACACACTCACACACACTCACACTCACACTCTCTCACACACACTCACACTCACACACACTCACACTCACACACACTCTCACACACACACACACTCACACACACACACACTCACACTCTCACACACACTCACACACACACACTCACACCACACTTCAACAGCATTGGAAACTATAATATTACTTAACAACCTGCCAGATTCTAGAAGGAATTTCCACTAAGCCAAACTTTGATGAATCTGCTGAATGAATAATATTTAGAGAGAAAATTTGGGAGGAAATTTCCACCCTCATCCCATCCCACTCCCACCCTAGCTCCTTGCATACCGTCATAGAAAATAAGAGTGCAGACTCAGAAATTAGAAATAAAGGCCGTGTTGTTTACAGAAACTGTGTGGACAACACAAAGAGTGGACCTAATGTAAACTGCAGCCTTTGGGTGATTACGTGTCCATGTACACTCGTCCGTGGAACCGATGGACCACTCTGGTGGGGATGTCAGTAGCGGGGGAGGCAGTGCCTGTGTGGGGGCAGGAGGAGGTATACGGAAACTCTGTACCTGCCACTCACTTTTGACGTGAACCTAAAACTGCTCTAAAAAATAAGGTCTATTTTGAAAATAATCATTTTTAAGCCTTCACAGCAGCAGGGGAGCGTTCACCAGTCCAGAGGTTGGGAACCCCACACTGCAGATGCTTAATACATCAAATTTACAGGTTTTCTTTTATACACAACTACAGTCTAAGGCTGTCTCTGAGAATCGCTGTGCGAAAGGAGGAGCCTCACAATACTCACAAAGAGGAGGGGAGACCACAGGTCCCAAGATCAGGTGTTGGTTCGTTCTGAGGCTGCGAAGGACAGTATGTTCCATTCCTTTGTCTTGGCTTCTGATGGTTTCCTGGCAATATTTAGGATCCCTTGGCTTGTAGAGCTCTGCCTTCGTCTTCACATAGCACTCTCCCTGTGTATACACATCTCTTAAAATTCGCCCTTTTTATAAGAACACCAGTCAAACCGCATGGAGGCCCATCCCAGTGAGCTCATCTTAACTTGATCATCTGCAAAGACACATTTCCCAGTCAGGTCACAGTCACAGATGCTGGGGTTTAGAACTGCATCTTCTTGAGGAATATACTTCAAACCATAAAAGATGGCAAATAAGACAATAATGGCTGAGCATTTCCCCCAAATTAATGTGAGATGCTAAATCACAGATCCAGGAAGCTCAGAGAACACTATGCAGGATAAATGCCCAAAGAAACATTACAGCTATTCACATTATTTTCAAACTATACAGAAATCAAAGATAGAGAAAAAATCCTGAAAGAAGCCACAGGGAAAAAAGCACCTTACCTATAGAGGAGCAAAGATAAGAATTATATCCAACTTTTCCTTAGAAACCATGCAAGCAAGAAGAGAGTTAAGTGAAATGCTTAAAGTGTTGAGGAGAAAAACCCCACCAACCTAGAATTCTGTACCCTGAAAGATTACCTTTCAAATGTGAATGAGTAATAAAAACTTAGATAAACAAAAATTGAGGGAACTGGTTGCCAGGAAACCTGCCTTGTGAGAAATATCAGAAGAAGTTCATTAGGGAGAAGGCAAAGCATATAGATCAGTAACTCAAATCTGCATCAAGAAAGGAAGAACACTGAAATAGGAATAAGTCAAGGTAAAATAAAAGCTTTTATTTTTCTGATTCTTAATTGATCTAACAGGTAACAGTTTGTTCAAAATAATAATAGCAATAATGTATCTGATTATATATATATACACCTTATATATATGCTTATGTATGCCTATATACAAATGAAATGAATGACAGCAATGATACAAGGGATAGAAGGGAAGGATTAGGATTGTTTTGTTATTATAAGGTACTCACACTACCTGTCAAGCATTATAGTGTTATTTCAAAGTGGACTTGTAAATGTATACTGCAAACTCCAGGGAAACGAATACAAAAAGTAGTATAACTGGTATGCTAAGAAAGAAAAGAAGACAGAATCATACAATGCTCAATTCAAACCACAAAACACGAGATTGGGCACATTCAGAGTGTTTTGCCAGGTGTGGTGGCGCATGCCTGTAGTCCCAGCTACTCATGGGGCTGCAGCAGGAGGATCACTTGAGCCCAGGAGTTTGACGCTACAGTGAGCTATACTCATGCCTGTGAATAGCCACTGCATTCCTGGGTAACAAACTGAGACCCCCCTCTCTTAAAAAACGAAAAAAACCCCACAAAAGATGGGAATAAAGTAGTAGTGAAAAACAGAACAAAGAACAAGAAATAGAAAATAGTAACAGATGTGGTAGATATTAATCATATCATATCAATAATCAACTTGAATGTCAATGGTCAATCACCAATTAAAAGACAGAAATTGCCAGAGTGGATCAAAAACAATATCCAACTATATGTTGCCCATGAGAAACCCACTTGAAATATAAAAACACATATAGATTAAAAATGAATGGATAGAGAAAAACATAGCATGCTAACACTAATCAAAAGAAAACAGGAATAGCTATATTAATTTCAGACAGAGTAAACTGCAAAGCAAGGAACGTTAGCTGGGATAAAGAAGGGTATTACAGAATGATAAGGAGATCCACTCTCCAAGAAGACGTAACAATAGTTAATGACTGTGTGTCTAACGACAGATCATCAAACTACATGAGGCAAAAACTGATGAAAACCAGATGAATCCACTGTCATCACTGGAGACTTCAACACCTCTCTAGCAGAAATGGACACATTCCACAGGCAGAAAATCAGTAAGGACCTAACTGGACTCAACAGCATCATCGATCACCTGGATATAACCGACATCTACAGACAACTTCATCCAACAACAGCAAATCACACATTCTTCTCAAGCTCACATGGAACATTCCCCAAGACCACATTCTGGGCCATAAAACACACCTTAACAAATTTAAAAGAACAGAAATCATACAATGTCTCCTCTCAGACCACAATGGAATTAAATTAGAAATCAATAACAGAAAGATAACTGGAAAATCCCCAAATAAGTGGAGATGTTAAACAACACATTTGTAAATAACACAAGGATTAAAAAAAAAATCTCGAGAGAAATTTAAAATTATTTTAAACTAAATTAAAATGGAAATGCAATTAAAAAATTTGTGGGATGTAGCAAAAACAGTGCTGGGGGAAATTTATAGCATTGAATGCATATATTTGAAAAGAAGATCTTAAATCAATATTCTAAGTTTACACCTGAGGAAAGTAGAAAAAGAAGGGCAAATTAAATCCACAGTAAGAAAAAGAAAAGAAATAATTAAAATTAGGGCAGAAATCAATATAACTGAAAGCAAGGAATCAATAGAGAAAATCAATGAAATCAACACTGGTTTTTTTTAAAAGATCAATAAACTTGATAAGCCTTTAGAAAGGCTAAGAAAAAAGAGAAAGGACACAAATTACTAATATCAGAAACAAAAGGGACATCACTCCAAATCCTATGTGCAATAAAAGCATATTATAGCAACACTATGAATGACTCTATGCTCACACATTTAATAACCTAGATGAAATTGATCAATTCCTTGATACAGTTTGCCAAAACTCACGCAAAGATACGATCTGCCAAAACTCACGCAAAAAGAAATAGACATTCTGAATAGGCCCATATCTAATAAAGAAATTGAATCAATAATTGATAATCTTCCAAAATAGAAAGCACAAGACACAGATGGGTTCCTGGTTAATTCTACCAAACATTTAAGAAAGAAACTATACCTATTCTCTATTCTCTCTCTTTCAGATGACAGAAGCAGAGGTAATACTTCCTAACTCATTCTATGAGGCCAGCATCATCCTGATACAAAAACCAAAGACATTACAGGAAAAGAAAACTACAGACAATATCTCTCGAACATAAATGCAGAAATCCTCAGCAAAATATTAGCAAATTAAATCCAACAATTTATCAAAACTATTATACACCATAACTAAGTGGGATTTATCCCAGCTATGTAAGGCTGATTCAACATTTGAAAATCAGTTAATGTAATCCATCACATCAACAAGCTAAAAAAGAAAAATCACATGATCATATCGATACATGCAGAAAGAGCATTTAAAAAAATCGAACACTGATTCATGATAAAAACTCTTAGTAAGCTAGGAATAGAGGATCTTCCTCAACTTGATAAAGAATACCTATAAAAAAACCTACAGTTAATATCATGCTTAATGGAAAGAAACTCAAAGCTTTCCCACTAAGATCAGAAACAAGGCAGGATGTTCTTTCTCATCATTCATTTTCAACATCATACTGGAAGTCCCGGCTAATGCAATAAGACAAGAAAAGGGGAAAAGCCATACCGATTGGGAAGGAAGAAATAAAATTATCTTTGTTTGCCCATGATATGATTGTCTATGCAGAAAATCCAAAAGAACCAATAAACTCCTGAATCTAGTAAGCAATTATAGCAAGGTTGCACGCAAGGTTAATATACAAAGTCAACCGCTTTCCTGTATACTAGCAATGAACAAGTGGAATACCACTTACATTAGCACCCCCAAAATGAAATACTTATATATGAATCTAGCAAAATATGTACAAGATCTACATAGGGAAAATTACAAAACTCTGATGAAAGAAATCAATGAAGAACTAAATAAATAGAAAGTCTATGCTGGTGAATAAGAAGACTCAATATTGTCAAGATGTTAGTTTTTCTCAACTTTATCTATAGAGTCAATACAATCCTAATCAAAATCTCAGAGAGTTATTTTATGGGTATTGACAAACTGATTTTAAAGTTTATATGGAAAGGCAAAAGACCCAGAATAGCCAGCATAATATTAAAGGAGAAGAACAAAGTTGGAAGACTGACACTACCCACCCTCAAGACCTACTAAATCTACAGTATTCAGAACAGTGGGAATAGAATAGAGAACTCAGAAATAGACCTACATGAACATAGTCAACTGATCACTGAAAAAGGAGCAAAAGCAAAACAATGGAGCAAAGATAGTCTTTTCAATAAAAAGTGCTTAAACAACTAGACATCCACATGCAAGAAAAAGATGAATTAAGACAGACTTTACATCTGCCACAAAAATTCAAAATGGATCACAAACTTAAATGTAAAATACAAAACTATAAAACTCCTAGCAGATGACATAGGAAAAAATCTAGGTGACCATAGATATGGTTATGATCTTTGTTTATTCATTTTCCCCAAATCAATAAAGGTCTCTTATTGCACCATTAAAATATCACAAGCCAGTCTTCGGGATCATCTGGCATGCTGTTTCTGTAGCTGGACCCCTCTCATGTCTTATTCATTATCCCCCCGAACTGTTCCTTTTTCAGAAACATAGATGTCATCCAAAATTTTTCTGATATCATTGTTTATAACTGTTGTGGCTTGTTGAATCAAAGCAGCTGGGTTTGAAACAATCTCAATGTTGTTTCCTTCAAGGATTAAGTATCCGGGCTTGAGATGCAAAACAAGCAACATCTGGCCTCATCCAAAACCTGTGGATGTATTTTTCACCCAAGAAATTTCAGAGTTCAACAAGAGACCCGCTATTTTGGGTGATGACATTGATGGGGAAGTGAGCACACACAGACCTCGTCTTGTAACGGAAGCCCAGTACCACCCTTGGTCATGTTCTGCGTATGACCACAAACAGTGCAAATGGTAGCCGGTTCCTTCCTATTTCCCCATCATTCGTCAAACTGGAGCCTCTTTTTCTTCCCAAGGAGACTGAATTCTACATTGATGTGATTGAAGTCCCTCCACAGGGTCCCACAATAATTGCGGATCCCTTCAGAGTGACATAGACATCTTCCGGAATGTCAACAGTCTTACTGCTGAGAATGGTCTCCATTCTCACAGTAGATGCAGCAGACAGTCGTGACTTTGTAGACACAACACTAAAGGCACAATTGAAAGGAATAATTGATAAACTAAACTTCATTAAAATTAAAAACTTTTGCTCTGCAAAAGACACTGTCTAGAGAATGAGAAGACAAGCCACAGATTGGGGGACAATAGTCACAAAAGATATATCTGATAAAGGACTGCTACCTATAATATACCAAGAATTCTTCAAACTCAACAATTAAGAAAACAAACAACCCAATTAAAAAATGGGCCAATGACCTTAATAGACACCTCACCAAAGAAGACTTAGAGCTAGCAAGTACGCATTTGAAAAGACGCTGTACATCATATGTCATCAGGGAAACGCACATTAAAACAATGAGATATCACTGTACGACTATCAGGATGGCCAGAATCCAGAACACAGACAACACTAAATACTGGCAAGAATGTGAAGAAACAGGGGGCTCTCATTCATTGCTGACAGAAATGCAACTGGTCCAACCACTTTGAAAGAGAGTTTAGCAGTTTCTTAAAAAACTAAACATACTCTTACCGTATAATCCAGCAATCATTCTCCATGGCAATTTACCCAAAGGAGCTGAAAATCTATATCCACACAAAAACCTGCACATGGATGTTTATAGCAGCTTGATGCCTAATTGCAAAAATTTGAAAGCAATCAAAATGATCTTCAGCAGGTAAATGGATACATAAACTGTGGCACATCCAGACAATGGAATAATATTCATCGATAACCAGCACTGAGCTATCAAAGGTGAAAAGACACGGAGGAACCTTAAACGTTTATTCCTAAGTGAAGGAAGCCAATCTGAAAAGACTTTGTGCTGTATGATTCCAACTATGTGACATTTTGGAAAGGGCAAAACTTTGTAGACAGTAAAAAGGTCAGTGGTTGCCAGGGCTTTTGGGATGAAAAGTGAGAGCAAGGAGGATTTTTAGGGTGGTGAAGATACTCTGTGTGATACTCTAATGGTGGATACATGTCATTATACATCTGCCCAAACCCATACAACGTATAACACCAAGAGTGAACTCTTACGTAAACTATGGAATTCGGTTGATAAAGATGCATCAGTGTATAACGGGTCCATCGACTGTATTAACGACAAATGTACCACTCCGGTGGAAGATGCTGATAATGTGGGAGGCTGTGCAGGTGTTGGGACAGGAGGTATACGGGAAATCTCGGTACCTTGTGATCAATTTTGTTGTGCAACTAAAACTGCTCTTTAAAAAACAGTCTTTTTAAAAAGGATATTGGTACCTCTTGCTCTCCCAACTACCACCTGCTTCTACACCTGTTTCAGGGTGTGTGTTTGGGACTTGTTTCTTCTGCTCTTGACATTCTTTTAAATATGATTCACAAGATGTAAATGAGTGGGCTGTGAGAATTAGAGTGAATCTTGTGTGATCTGCCCTGAATCTTGTAATTTACACTCCAAAGGATAGTCCGAGGCTTTGAACCCCATTGGGGTTGCTCCTAGACTAACAAGGGGGCAGCCAAAGTGGCAACACCCAAGGACACCAAAAACAGAACACAAATAAGCTGCCTACATTTATAACGATGCCACTGAATAATAAAAGTAAATTTATTTCTGAATTACTTAAGGATCATGAAAGAGAAACATCAATTCTTATGTTATAAAAACAGTAGTAAAATACAGTACACAGGAATGTCATTTAAATGACAAAAGTATAACAGCAAATGAAAAATAGTAACTTTTAACTTTAAATACAAAGGTGAAGCAATTTAGTAAGAAATTTTGTTAATAAGAAAATATATGTCCCGTGTCTTTATTACATACTGTACAAAATAAAATATTGCACCTTTAATTCATATAATAAATATATACAAAGAGTATTTTACAAATGATCTTTCTTTTAATTTAATAGCCTTCAACAATTACAATGTGAGTGATGATTAACAATTCATGGGCTGGTGTGTCCTCTTCACTTTCCCCATCCCCAGCCACCAAACCCTCCACACAAGGCAGTGTCCTCCCCATCCCCAGCCACCAAACCCTCCACGCACAGTAGTGCTCATCCCAGTGTCAGTGAGGCTCAAGTTAGACAAAAGGGACCTGGTGCTTAGAACATGGTAGAGAAACGCAGCAAGCTTGTCCACCAACAAATCCGAAGCCATAATGTACTGTTCACTTATTATTGACCAGGGACTAGATCCAGCACAACCTGCTGCAGATAACTGTTGCCAAGGCAGCTGGGACTGAATAAAGAAGTACAGCCTAGTATTTGGGATTATATGTCATCTAGAGCCATAATTAGTAGGATATAAGACAAAGAGCCCCACAGCCAAATCAGCTCTAGAACTTACGATTTCATGTAAGCCTGAACCTATCTCAGCAACAACATTTACTGCAAACTTAACCTCCACCCTGACACTATCACTAACACCAGGATTGGCCCCAATAGAAACCCAACCCAATCCTGACCTAACCCTAACCCCGAAAGCCAACTCTAACCTTAACCCTGACTTAACTTCCTTTCTCACCTAACCCAGTCCTAGCTCTAATCCTAAAACTAAAACCAACTCTTGCTCTTTTCTCTAAATCCTAAACCAAATCCTAACTCTAACCCTAACAGTGTAATTTCCAGCCTAACCTAATCACTTTGGATTTACTGAAAAAACAGCTCAAATTAAAACAATTATTTACTATAAACAATTCTTTTCAACTATCATGTTTCTTATTTAGATTACTTTCTTATAAATTTTCCAAAATAAAAATCCTCAGGAATACTATTCTATGCATAAATTAGGTCTCATAAGGCTTTGATTTTTCTGTTTGTGTGCAAGAGGATAGTGCTTTAAAAAAAAGTTTCATTCACAGCTCTTAAAAAGAAAGCTTTGAATACAGTTAAAAATCAGTAGAAAAGGTTAACTTTCCCTCTTCTTTGACTTCCAAGATGCCTCATTCAGTTGGTCACACACAGATTACCGTAGTTGTGACAATGACAGCAGAATCTACCGCGTGTCTTCTTCCACGGGAGCTCCGAGGGCAGGGACGAGACGCCACCCCCTTGCAAATCGCTGGGTCCGTCAGTGTCGCAAGCCTGTCCAGAGAGACTGTCTCTTTTTCACAGACTAAATTTAAGGATCTGTGAAAATACCACTGGCACCGACATCTTAACTGGCCAGAGCTTCTGGAATGTAAGTACCTGTTGAAACCCCACAACTTGAGAGAAGAAGTCACCAGGTGCTGTGGTGCCCAAGTCGTCAGGACGTACCACTCTGTGCTAGTTTACAAACCACAGGCAAGAGGCAGCGTGTGCTGATGGGCTCATGATCTTGGAGATTTCCTGCTTAGACAGACCTGACGAGGCCCCGAGCGCACTGGCCTGTGTGCTATGGTTAACCCTGGAATACATCAATGTGAAAAACTGCAATTAAAAACTGACCATGGGAAAATTTCGCTTTACAGAATTTTAACAGTGGTGTTTTTGCATCAACCCCTCTTTGATCATAGAATCTAGAGTCTTTTAAGAAATACATGTTTTTGAACCAGCAACATGGGGACAAAATCTTTTATATTTTCCTTTCATCTTCACAGCAGCATCATGACCCCTCCAAAGGCTTATCCTTGACATGCCTGGCAGCACCTTTGTCTGTAGAGGTGTAGCGAGCACAAGTTAAGATGCTTCACGAACATACAGTAGTGAGTTGTATCTGTGCAATCTCCTGCCAAAAAGAAAAAAAAACCCATAACACACAGCTCATTAGAGACCTAGTAAAAAATCATTTGAGCTTATGAAAAACCATAAATTGAGATCACAGAGTGAGGTAAAGAAATTAGCTTTGGGTGAGGGCCACGGCGTTGCATTAGAATCGGAAGTGCATCGGACTCCGTTCTCAGCTTGGCCAAGCAGCCTCTCACTGCTCTCGGGGACCTCCCTGCCCCACTGGCCCATCCGCTCCTCTCCATGCTCAGAGCAGCAATGCTTAGCTTTTGCAGGGTCATGCATCCTTTGGAAAACTTATGAAAGCTATGGAGCTGCTCCCTAGAAAAACAAACCTAAGATTAACCTGTGCATATGCTTTCAGGACATTTGCATAGCTACGCAAGCTCATCCGTGGAGTCTCTGTCTTGGCAGATGAGACCACCAGGCAGAAGAGCAGTGTGTCGAGAGGCTGCCAGTGCTTGTTAGAAAGGGTAGCCCATGATGCTGGCACCCTACTAATTCAACCGTATTTTCTCTGGACAACACAGTTGTGCCCACATAAAGGAGCTAATCTCCAACGTCCCGAGCTACCACGTGCATTTAGACGGGACCCTGACAAGGCAGGCACCATGAGAGTCTGACATGGCAATGGTGCCCCCAGGGACTGGCACCACCAGGGCCTCTGGGGCAGCGGTGCTACCTGAGAGGGGTACGTACTAGCACAGGAAGGCCCGAGACAGTGCCGCCAGGAAGCTGGTTTCTGTTTGTGCACACAGTGTCTCTCGGCCACAGGTCTGCAGCTCCTCGTGTGCACACAGTCCACTCTCCGAGACTGGAAGCCCCTGCCGCAGGCTGCCGTGCAGGGCCTCCACGGGCCTGTGCGCCAACACACGTCACAGGCCCCTGATGTGCAGTTCCTCCTTAAGGCGGGTCTGAAATGAAATAAATTGGAAAACAGGAGCGGCAGGGTGTCACTTCTTCCTGGGACCAAGCCTTTTACCCTATCATACATTCCTTGTACTAAAGGTTTGACAATTAGGACCCTGCTCATCGTTGATTTGTACTGTTCATGTTTGGTTAAGCAAAGTAGTGGTACAATCGTGACCATATTCAAGCCATTGAGATTGACCCTACAGTCCATGGAAGTTAGCCCCAGATATAATAGGAAGGTTCTGGAAACTGTCACAGATACACGATGGGGGAGAAGGAAGAAGACCTACCTCAGAAAAATTCAATCCAATAAACATTTACTTATGGCTTTTTGTGTGTCAGGCACAGGAGTACAAGGAAGTAGAAATGGGTAAAATACACCCCGAGTGCCAAAAATATAGTTCAAAAATATACGGCAGGAATCAACAAGTGAGCAATTTACCATCGTATGAGGCAGGCTGAAATCACTCCCAAGAGAAGGCCAAT
The DNA here is from genome assembly GCA_963573855.1 of Lepilemur septentrionalis. NCBI lineage: Eukaryota > Metazoa > Chordata > Mammalia > Primates > Lepilemuridae > Lepilemur > Lepilemur septentrionalis. Next base: position 21,214 of record CAUYMX010046685.1, on the reverse strand, counting down.
AGTGAGAGCTCACACTCAAAGTTCACACGAGAAAAATCAACGGGGAGATTTGGGGGATTGTGCAAACGCATCCTTGCCTGTGGGAAAGGCTTCCTTCCCCACCGACGGTGGAGTGTAAGATGTGTTGGTCTTAGACTCTTCCTTCTAAGACCAAGACATTCCCCTCTTCTAGGCCATGCAGTCTAGAGTGACAGTGAGGACATTCCTCACTCCCTGGGGCTGAGAGGCCTGTGTAGATACGCTCTGATGAAGATGGCACAGAAAGCAAAGCACGTATTTCCACTGACTTCCAATGCCAAGTCAAGGCACGCATATCAAAAGATACGCTCTCCTGGTAAGTTGGAACAGGTCAACTTAGTCATGGAAGGGGATTATTCAATATAATGGTCTACAGTAAACCACTTAAAATTTGTTAATAAGCCTTGAGTTTTCTGTTTATAAGCACTTGAAACACTCTGAGTATGAATTTATACGTGAGCGATCTTGTCTGCCGAAAGAAGTGCTCTGACATTTACATTTAGGCCACACCAGGACTTGTGGTCAGGAACTACCAAAGGCCATTTGGGAAGAAGAATCTCTCTCTGATTTCCCTGCTCTTTAAAACAGAACAGAAAGTTAATACCCTCTGCTTTTTGGAAAGATATTTACTTTGAAGGATGGAGTCACCTTAGTGGACCTACTTTGGGATATCTGCCCTTGTTCCCTAGTGCAGGGCTTCTGGAAGATACATTTGTACCGCATGAGGATGTGCTCCCACCTGCAAAGATGAACGGAAGAGGCCCGCGCTCGAGAGGGTTCAATAATTGCCTTTCTCTTAGGAATCTGGAGGTCACTGGATCAAGATATGTAAACCTGAAGCTTGGAGTAGTGGTGGCCATATTTGCCACGTGGGCCAGAAAGACAGGAAAAAATCCAGTTTTCAGAAACAGAAAAGAATGAAGCAGAAACCCACAAAGCCACAGAGATGAGAAGAGAGGGAAAAATAAAAACCAACCCAATGACTTTCCACGTCTTGGTTATAGTCCTGCCTGAGGTCTAACTACATTCTCCCTTTGGATTCTATGAGAAATTTTTATAATATTATTAAAAGCTCCTCTTCATGCCACGTAAATCTATAAGGAGTGTTGAAACGCCACTGGAAGTGTGATAAAATGGAAAAGATTGTGATAATCTGTAACTTCTCTAAGGGAGAGTATGGCACATAGCTGGAAGTAATACTGCGATTAGCCAGTAGGGGGAGACTCCATCAAAGGGTTTACTTACGAAACAACACTGTCCCGCCAAACCGTTCATAAGGTTAACGGGGTGAGGGTGGGGGGTGTCCTGTTAACTGCTTTTGTTTTCCCCAGTGGGATTGAATCCTAGGGACCAAAAGTTGAGTCGATTTGAACAACACAGCAGAGCCTGAGTACTCCTCAGCATCTCCCTATACAGAGATCAGCTTTTCTACTGAAAAAGATTAAACAAATATTAAAAAAAATATTCAAAGAATATATTTAAAAGGATACCAAATTGTTGTGCACAAGTGTTGGGTGGTCTTGTCTTATGAATAAATCCTTCACTCTCTTTGCATAAATCATTCCAAGTTGACTTGTGTCGTTTTCAGTCCAAAGGACTTTAACATAGCCACCTCTTCTCCCGTGGAAGGCTGGGCTCAGTGGGAAGTCAGAAGGAACCACTGAGTTTCCTAAATATAAAGAATGTGAGGGGAACAGGGACCTATAGACCAACACAGAAGCTGAAGCCCAGGATAGCTCAGAGGCGGGTAATTGAGAACTCGGTAAAAAAAAAAAAAAAATGCCAGGTTGGTCCAGCTGAGGGCATCACTTCCTCCCAACCAGGGACAGGACTCAGGACAAGGGCACCTGAGCCAAGTGGATATAGTCCGGGCCCCAGCACTGTGCACACAATTGGGGCTCACGTGTTTTCCCATATGAAACATGAATGCAGAAACAGCAGTAGAAATCAAAGTGACCCTGTTTCTACTGGCTTTTCTCAATTTCTCCTTTCTATTCAGTCTGGCTCCACCCCTGCCTCAAATAGCTCCTTTCACCACCCGTCAGAGGGAGCTGCTAATTCTGAGGGCAGTGGGTCACAAGCATGGCTGGGTATCAGAAGTGAGCAGAAGTGGGCAGCTTTAAAGAGATGCAGGTTGCCAGGCAACCTCCCAAAGGTTCTGATTCATTGAGTCTGAGGTGAGGCCCAAGAATCTCTATTTTACAGAAACTTCCCAGGCAATTCTGACTCTTGGCTGAAGTTAGGAATGACCACTTTGGGAAGCGAACTTTCTGTGTCCTCAGCATTTTCTCAGGTCCCCATGTTGTCGTCTCACCATAAGTCTGGGCTAGCTCGACCCAGACAACTCCCCTGCCCAACTTTTCGATGGAGGCCACACCTCCTGAGCTCTTCCCAGGGCAACAGAAGGCCCAGCAGCCAGCCTGCCCGCCACTGATCCTCCACCCACAGCCACTAATGGCTGGAGCCTTCTAGACACCCTCTAACGTTTACTGAGGTCCCATTATGGCAACTGCAGGGTGGGGGTTCCATTGCTCCCTAGTCACATAGTCTGAAGAAGAGCTAACACGTCACCTACTACAGGACCCCACAGCCGGCACACAGATTCAGCAGAAGAGGTCTGAGGGGAAAACACTGCAAACACTGCAAAAGAAACCATCGACAGCTCTCACTGTAATCAACTTAGTCCTTTGTCCATAAACTACCAGATATTTGCGGAAAAATTACAGTATGAAAGACAAGCACCAGCTCATAAAAACAGAACGGTCAACCCTGGAAGAAACAGAAATAAAAGCGAAAATGAATGGTAACTTGAGTCCTCCCCTACCCTTAGCTTTAGAAATTTTTCTCCTATTATTTTTAAGAAATTTCTTTCATTTCACTCTCATATCTCATTGCCTAAAACCCCATTTAATCAAATTTTGAACCTCCTGATAGACCCTTCCATGCCTTTTATCTTCTCTCCTATATTTTCTGCCTCTTATTTTTGCTGCTTTTGATTGGAGAGCGCATGGCACATCCGAGGAACTTAAAGAAGGACAACGTGAATGGAACAAGAAGAGTGAGAGAGCGTGTGAGGTTTTGGATGAGACCATAACGGGAAGTGGGACTTGAGCATGTGGCATTTTACAAAACACATTAAGGACTTTGGTCGATCTTCTTCCTAAGAGCAAGTAAAGCCTCTAAAGTGATTTCAGTCTAGCAGAGAGATGAGTTGTGGGGAGGACACGATCAGATTTGCATTTGGGAAGACACACCCCAGCTGCAGTGTGGAGGCAGGATTGGGAAGGAGCAAGATGGGTGCAGAGGAAGCAGGTGGGCGGCTGTGGCACTGGACCAGGTGAGAGACAACGGCAGCTTGGCCAAAGGTCACGGTGGCAGAAATGGAAAAAAGTAGATGGATTCAAGAAAAAAAATACAAGGAGTCAAAAAGCACATAAAAAGTAATCAGAAAAGTACAAATTGTAATGAGACATATTTTTCATCCATCAGATTGGCAAAATGTTTAAAAGACCTATATAATGTTGATGAAAATGGGGCAACTCACACAGATTGTCAGTATCGACATTTTGGTGGTAATTTGGTAGTATCAAAATGGGCATGCCTACCAATTCAATTCCACATCTAAAAATCTACCCTATAAAAATATTACCCTTTGTGCACAAAGATATATGTTCCAGGATGTTTACTGCAGCATTTGTCTGTAATAGCAAAAACAATGAAACAGTCAAATGTCCATCAGCAACAGGATAATGGACTATTAAGCACAAAAATTAGAAAGAATAAAGTTAATCTTTACCAGATGGGAATAGTCTGTAATCTAGTCTTTTTGTTGTTGTTGTTCTTGCGGATCTTTTAATATGTATTTATATACATGGATTTAAATGTATACAATTTTTTTCTAAATGTGTAACAATCAAACATTTTATTTGACACGTTTCCGGTTTTTGTATTTATTTATTTAAAAATATTAAGGGGGTACAAATATTTTTGTTGCATGGATACCTTGTATAATGCTTAAGTCAGGGTTTTTGGTGTGCCCATCATCAGAATAGTGTTCATTGTACACAATAGGTAAGTTTTTACCCCTCCCCCCCACTCTTCCCACTTTCTGGTTTCCAATGTCCATTATATCTCTTTGTGCCTGAGTGTGCCCACCATTTAGCCCCCACCTATTAGTGAGAACATACGATGTTTGGTTTGCCATTCCTGAGCTACTTCACTTAGGATAATGATCTCCAGTTCCATCCGAGTTGCTGCAAATGACATTATTTCATTTCGTTTTATGGCTGAGTAGTACTCTATTGTGTGTATATATATATATGTGCATATATATATATACACACACCACATTTTCTTTATCTACTCATGAATTAATGGCTAGTTAGGTTGATTCTATATCCTTGCAACTGGTAATTGTGCTGTGATAAACATTCAGGTGCAGGCATCTTTTTTATAAAATGATTTCTATTCCTTTGGGTGGATAGCCAGTACTGGGATTGCTGAATCGAATGGTAGGTCTACATTTATTTCTTTGAGGAATCCCCATACTGTTTTCCTTAGAGGTTGTGCTAATTTGCATTCCCACCAATGGCATATAAGCAGTCCTTTCTCTCTACATCCATGCCAGCATCTATTGTTTTTTGACTTTTTAATAATGGCCATTCTGATAGGGATAGTTTAATTTGCATTCTCATTGTATTTAAATTTGCATTTTGCTGATGATTAGTGATGTTGAGCATTTTTTCATGTTTTTTGGCTATTTGTCTATCTTTTTTTGAAAAACTTCTGTTCATGCCTTTTGCCCATTTTTTGATTTGTTTTTTTCTTGCTGATTTGAGTTCTTTGTAGATTCCAGACATTAGTCCCTTGTCAGATGTATAGTTTGTGAATATTTTCTCCCATTCTGTAGGTTGTCTATTTACTGTTGATTATTTCCTTTCCTGTGCAGAAGTTTTTAATTTAATTAAGTCCCATTTATTTCTGTTGTTTTGCTGTATTTGCCTTTGGGGTCTTAGTCATAAATTCTTTGCCTAGGCCAATGTATAGAAGAGTTTTTTCTATGTTTTCTTCTAGCATTTTTATGGTTTCATACTTTACATTTAAGTCTTTTATTCATCTTGAAATAATTTTTGTAAATGGTGAGAAATAGGGGCCCTGTTTCATTCTTTTGCATGTGGCTATCCAGTTTTCCCAGCACCATTTATTAAACAGGGCTTCCTTTTCCCAGTGTATGTTGTTGTCTCCTTTATCAAAAATCAGTTGGTTGAAGCTATATGGCTTTATTTCTGGGTTCTCTGTTCTGTTCCATTAGTCTATGTGTACACTTTTATACCAATACCATGCTATTTGGTTACTCTACCCTTGTAGTATAATTTGAAGTTAGGTAATGTGATGATTCCAAATTTGTTCTTTTTACTTAAGATTGCTTTGGTTATTCTGGCCATTTAAACTGTAATTTTAGGTTTGTTGTATAAAAAGTGGCCTAAATTTATACTTTTATATATCTCAAATACTTTTTTCTATATTTTCTACTTTTTTTCTTTTCTGTGGTTCAGTTTAGATATTTTCTGTTGATTTATCTTCTAATTCATGAATTCTGTCTTTTATGATGTCCAATAAGTTTTTTACCTCATCAAATTCCTTCTTAATTTCTGATATTGTGTTTTTAAAGTATTACTTTTGATAGGTTTGTAAGTTTTGATGAAATAGACTATGTTTTCATCTACTTCCTCCATCTTTTTCTCTATTTTCTGGAATACATTGAAAAAAGTTATTTTTAAATCCTTGTTATATAGCTCCAATGTCAGGAATATTCACAGGTCTGTTTCTGTGTCTATTTTTTCTTGCAATTTGCTCCAACATAACTCCTCCAAATTTCTTTGTATTATTATCAAATATATTGCATATACATTAACAAAATATGCAATATAGAATATATACAATAAATTGCACATATGTATAATATATAAAATAAACCCAATAGTATAGTGTTACAACTAATTGTTCAAAGAATCTCATGTTCCTTAAATAAATTAAGGGGAAACAAAAGATAAATATATATATGTATACTATTTTATTTATAGTATTTACCTACATATTTACCATTTCCTATACTCTTCATTTAATTCCATTAATTGGAGTTATTATTTGGTTTCATTTCCTTTCAGCCTAAAGGACTTACTTTAGTATTTGACATAGGAAAAAATCTGCTTGCAAAGAATTCTGTCAGGTTTTTTCTTTTTTTTTTTTAAAGGATAATTTCATTTAGTATAAAATTCTTGGCAGCCTATTTCTTTTTTCTTTTTCTTTTTCTTTTCTTTTAGTATTTTGAATATGTCTTCTGATCTCCATTATTTCTAATTAGAAGTAATCTATTAATTATATTATTGATCTCCTGCATGAGAGGAGTTGTTTTTACTTTTGTTTTGTTTTGGTTTTTGCTCATTTCAATTGCTGTTTTCATAATTTTCTCTTTCTCTTTGGATTTCAGTAATTTGATTATGTGCTTAGGTGGATATATCTTTCTATTTATCCCATTCAGGTTTTGTTAAGATTCTTGGATGTGTAGATTAATTTATGGGAAAGTTCTTTAATAATCAAATATGTGAAGTTTTTGGCCACTGTTTCTTCAAATATTTGTTCTGTTCCTTCCTCTTTTGCCTCTTCTTCTATGACTTCTGTTTCACACCTGTTAGTACACTTGATATGGTCCTAAATGACCCTGAAGTTCTGATCATTTTTCTTCAATATTTTTTATCCTTGTTCTTCAAATTAGATCATTTATATTGGTCAATATTCAGATACATTGATTCTTCTGTCACCTTAAATGTGCTGTTGAGCATCTCTAGTTATATTTTTATTTTTGTTATTAACTTTTCAACTCTAGAATACACATTTGACTCATTTTATACTTTCCTATTTCTCCACTAAGATTCCCTATTTATTGAGTCATTATCATCATATCTTGTTTTAATCCTTTGGGTATACTTATAATACCTGCTTTGAAGTCTGTTAAATCTGTGTCTACTCAGAGTCAGTTGTAATTAACTGCCTTCTTCCTAAGTATGGGTCACACTTTCCTGTTTCCTCGATGTCTCATAATTTTGTTGAAAACTGGACATTTTATATATATATCGGTGTGTATATTTACACACACACATATACATACATATATATGGTGTGTGTATATATAATGTGTAAATATAGTGTGTATATATAGTTTGTGTGTATATAGTATATATATTATATATACAGTGTGTATATATATATTATATATGTATATGTGGCAACTCTATATTTTGACTTTTTTTCAGTTTGTGTTTTTTTTTAATTTTAGTAACTTACCGGTACTTAAATTGCTAAGTTTGTCTCCTTTGCAGTGTGTGGCCATTGATATCTCTGCTCAGTTTTTAATACTAATTCTTATTTTTTTTGATTTGGATCCCAAAGAGTTGCCCCTGCATTGGCAAAGCCCCTTTATTAGTCAACCAATGATTTTGGCAAAAGTTGTGTTCAAATTAGGCTTCTATCCTCTATACATGGATTTGCATGTAAAGAGAATAGCTGATATTGATGAGAGATTGAAATACAACAAAGATCTAAAGGCTAGATATAATATTCTTAAACTAAAAAATATTCCATTTTTAAAATATATATATATATAGTTGGTAGCAAAGAGAATGTTCATATTCAATGATCAATTAATTATACTTCTGAAAATTTATCTTAAATATCTGAATGGTCAGAAGAAAGCCATTAGCATAAGGATGATCCTTGCTATATATCATGTAATAGATTTAAATAAAGTAAAAACCAAGCTGAAAGAGCATAACGATTCAGTAATTGGAAGTGACTAAACAAATGATGATGTGTATATATAGTGGAATAACAAAAAAGCCTCCAAAAATTTCAACCACAAATAGTTCAAGAGTCATGCAAAACATTTTAAAGTAACAATATACATAACTTTCATTGGTAAATAGGATTGCAAAGTATAAGAAAACACAGATGCATACAAACAAGATTTGAATAGATACAGAAAAAAAGAATATGAGATTTTTAGGATGTTAGGATGATATGGTTGTTTTCATGTATAAATTATCCTTTGATGTTAATATAGTTTAGTTGCAAATGTGTATGTCTGTGTATATAACTTTCCCAAAAAGAGGGACTATAAAACAGACATTTATCTCATATCACCTTTAAAATGAAAATAATTCTTTAAGAATGCTTCCTCAGAGTTTCCTTATATATTTTTCTGTGTCATTTGTTATTTGGAAGAATGTCTATAAGCTCTAAAAAGACCACTAGGTATAAAGATCAGTGTTTGGTAGGAGTTAGAGGGAGGGAGGGATGACTAGGCAGAGAACAGAGGATTTTGACGGCAGTGAAGCTATTCTGAATGATACCACAATGGTGCGTACATATCATCATACATTTGTCCAAACCCACAGAATGCACAAGACTAAGGGTTAACCCTGATGTAAACTATGAACTTTGGGTTATAATGATGTGTCAATGTAGGTTCATCGACTGTAACAAATGTTCCACTGTAGGGTGGGATGTTGATAGTAGGGAGGCTGTGAGTGGGTAAGGACAGGGGATATACTGGGCATTCTCTGTAGTTTCTGCTCAAGTTTGATGTGAACCTAAAAGTGCTCTAAAAAATAAAATCTATTAAAATAATACTTTCAAAAAAGCAAAGGCCAAGTTATAAAGTTTTATATTCTATCTGACCAAGCAAATGTAACCTAAAGACTAAAGCCCCAATCTGGGGCTAAAGCAGAGGAACATGCCAAATGATGAGTTGGATTGTGTTAGGGTAGGTTCCCCATAATTTTTCAGTGATAAGCAACTGTCTGTGCTACTCAGTGGTTCAGTTTAACCATTTATACAATGAAGACTATCATGAGGTTTTGCCTCTTGCTTCATAGGTTACCCTGAGGATAGATGAATCTCTGTAGTAAAACTGTTCTTGCTGGGCGTGGTGGCTCACACCCGTAATCCTAGCACTCTGGAAGGCTGAGGCAGGAGGATCGCTTGAGCTCAGGAGTTCGAGACCAGCCTGAGCAAGAGCAAGACCTTGTCTCCACTAAAAATAGAAAGAAATTAGCTGGACACTAAAAATATGTAGAAAAAATTAGTCGGGCATGGTAGCACATGCCTGTAGTCCCAGCTACTCGGGAGGCTGAGGCAGGAGGATCGCTTGAGCCCAGGAGTTTGAGGTTACTGCGAGCTAGGTTAATGCCATGGCACTCTACTCAGGGCAATGGAGTGAGACTCTGAGGAAGAAAGAAAGGAAGGAAGGAAGGAAGGAAGGAAGGAAGGAAGGAAGGAAGGAAGGAAGGAAGGAAGGAAGGAAGGAAGGAGGGAGGGAGGGAAAGAAAGAAAAGAATAAAACTATTGTCTCTTCTATAAAAAGCACTTTATAAACCAATCAAAGATCCATGTATTTTCTACCTCATGTTTGTTACAGGTACACAGGATGAATGGAGAAGCAACCATACAATAGAAATAGAAATAAATCAGACTCTGAAAATACCATGCTTTCAAAATATCTCCTCAGAAATTTCATCTGAGTTCACCTTTGCATGGTTGGTGGTAAGTGTTGCCTTTTTCAGTGAATAACTGCAATGATCTTTAAATATTAATGAAGTAAAATGATAACAAGTAATAATAAGGAAGGAAGCATACTTGATGAGAGGCAGGAATTATGCCAGTGGTTGGGGGAGGGATAGGAAAGGAAGGAAAAGACACTCTCAGATTCCTTCTAACCGGGCAAGCCTCCAGGTCTATGAATGCAGTGGGTTAATTTAAAAATTAGCTCCTAAAGGTTAGTTTCTATTTCTGTCTATATACCAAATGATGATTGCAGAGAGAACAAAGTGTGAAGGTACCCTGGAGAGGAGCCACATCCAGCAGAAGTCCCTACTCATAAATATTTGTTTTTAAAAAAAAACGTGTGTGGAGATATGTTTTGGGTCCCCCCCACCCCCACAGAACCCTTATTACTGCATCCTGGGAAATATCCAACATTACTTTAGATCAGGAAACACAAACTCTAATGCTTCTAAAACATAAGCAGAAAATGTGCAGGAAATCAGGACTTTTGTAAGAAACAGTCACTGTTCAGCTCTATTAATGCCACAGGGGGCTGCATGCCTGTAATTGCCCTGCCTTCAAACTTACCAAAAAAAAAAAAGCCACAAATCCAGATCTTTGAGAAAATTTCCAATTTTAAAAATAATGTATAGGGCAAAAATAAGTACTGGTGTATTATTTTGATGGAATAAATTACTGGGGCACCCAAAAATATAACACTAATATTTTTAAATTATCAATTTAAAAAATTCCACTGAGTATTCACTTCGGTAGTTATGGTTAGTTAACTATGTATTTGTTTACCATCTGCTGTGTGATGACTGAATTCTCCCACTATTTTTCTCTACTTGAAATATTGCAAACTTCATCTATTTAGATCTGTAATTTAATTTTGCCTGCCCCTGAATGTGAATGTATCACTTACCTGCTCTGTCTGCCTTCGTTATTGTATCATTAGTCTGCAACATTATTCTGCCATACTGTGTCATTTTATTTTTAAAATCTAAATGTAATCTTAAAAACTAAAATCCTAGTGATTTAATATATCTTTCAAATGGGAGTTATCACAGTTTTTTCTCATAATAAGCAAACAAAATCAACATGAGCATAACAAGAAATGTGAAAGAATTGTGTGCAACCAAATGGCAGCCAGCTATTAACCAACACACATAGTAAAATCTAAAACTGTTAAATCAAATGGTAACAAGGGACTAACACAATCATAAATATAATCATAAAATGATTTCAAGAATCACATAACAGGGGATTTATTTAGGTGATCCAGAATATGATTACTGTATATTAATATTTCAGGTTGTCTTCAAAATGCAAAACACAGAATTTTAAAATTCTTACAAAACTCATAGATCCCCACGAATGTCACAGCTGACACAATTTGGAAAATATCACGATTCACATGACTGATCATTCACATTCCAAGTTACCTAGGTTTTTGTGGGCTGTCCTAGAAACTAGACCTTACACATAAAAAGATTTTTCTGGGGGCGTGCCAAATCCAAAATAACTTTCTTCCATGAAGACACTAAAATACAATCTATTTATAATTTTTTACTGTCTAGATATTTTTTGGATAGTCAGTAATTTGAAAAGAAAAATATATTCTAAAACATATTTCCCAAATTGTTCTGAAATCTACAATGACTCCTTGTCATCTGTCACAAAACGTATTTTTCCTTTTATAGGATTTGGTTTCCAAAGAGAAATGCTTCCTTGGCATTATGCCTATCATTAGTATAAGTCAATTGTTCTTAACAAACATCATGCAATGTAGTTCTTAGAAAAAGATTAAAAAGCGAAGCTGATCTCAAAAGGGCAGAAACATACTATACTAAACATTAAAGTAATGGAAATGCATTGTTTATATCTTACATTATTAATATTTTTCACCAATAAGGCAAAAAAGTCCCTATTGTAATTATCACAAATTCACTATCAATGGGAATTGGCTTAATAAAGCTTTACTATAGAGATTTTGGCTGTCAGGTAAATTAATCTGTAGTATTCTTATCTCATGGGTGTGCAATCTGTTTTTCCAAGCAAATGTAAAGCCTTCAGTCAGTCTGTGCCTTTTATGTGACATTTGAGCTTTCCCAGGGCAAAAAGACTGACCATTCACTTCAAAATTCTCTAGCATCAAGTAGAGAGCTTAGAACATAGGCATTCACAAATACTTAATAAATGATCTAATGAATTTGTTTCTGTCTTTTCCCTTTCCCCACTGGTCTTTTTCATTGTCTTCATGTTAAATTGATGGTCACTAAATTCATGCTCTATGATTGATTAATGAGTGTCAGCTCATCACAGATCGAAGACCAAATAATTGATAAGGCATCCTTTATCAAGTAGTTTCCTTCAAAGACACCTAGAAGGCTATACAGGCATTATCTCTGGATCCTGCTGGGACATTTAGGATAAATGAGAGCAAAAGAGAGTGCATGTAAGGTCACACAGTGAGAGGGTGAGTCCTAAACATCTACTAAAACGTCAAGCCATGCAAACACTTTAAGGAATGCATCATGGTATAGACAACTTGAGAAATCTTTTTGAAATAAACCTCTCTTCAAAAGGAACTTCGTGTTAGCAAATGTGCTGATTAAATTCCAACTGTGCATTCCCTTTTTAAATGTCAAAATCTATTTGCTCCTCTGATTTACATCCGGCCCCACACTGTTGATGGCTGTGGGATGCAGCAAGTCTGATACGAAACCCTCTAATGTCTTTTCTGCAGAGGATATAAATATTTTCTCCAATCTATATTTTCCGTCTTCAATCTCTTGTTAAACTAACAATAATAATCATAATTATAAGCCAATTGTCCTTACCAACATGGTATAATATAGCTTTTAGAAAGAGGTTAAAAAGTAAAGATGATGAAGATGAGCTCAGAAGGGCAGAAATCTGTATACCAAACTTGGTAGCTCCAGGAAGCTGCAAGGCTGTCTGCCCCTAGTGCTTCAGGAAAGCCTGGAAACAATTTTACAAACTAAAATTATCAAGGTCACTGGGGAAAAAAAAGTCATGTCTTCCTGTATGTGAAGTTTTATAAAATCTAATTAATTCGGTTAGGACCCTCATGGGAAAGGTTATTATTGGGATTCTCAGTCTCATAAAATAAACCCATTTGCTATACATACCTGATCCCCTGCTAAGGCTGCGTTAAATGTGTTAGTGGGACAGATACTTTGTGTTTTGGGAAGTTACATTTCCGGAGTGTGACTACACAAAGGTAGACCAGCGTCGGGTGCAAGTAGACAGTGAATCTAACATGTTTTCGAATGAGGGGGAACTAAGAAAACACAAAGGATTAACCTTTTAGTAGAAACTAAGGGTCTATGTAAATGGTGAGGTGATATATAAGAAATCATAGACCATGAATGTTTAGATGAGATGCAGTTGATAGATAAGGGGAAAAGTGATATTTTCCCATTTTATGCAGTAAGACACAAGAAGCTTCTAAATACACTCAATATTCTGTTTTCATACCAAACTATCATCTTGATTTCCCACAGTATAAATTTCAATTCAATCCAATAAACATAGGTGAATCTGCTTTGAGAGCTAAGTCCTGCAGGGTTACATATTTCCTACCATGACATACACCTTTAATAAAAATGTAAAAAATGGCAGCTTGGTGGGAAAATATTTGATTCTGACTAGATGAACCTGGGAAAGCTTCTTAGAAAAGGTTCTGTTTGAGCTGGATAATTAAAGAACAGTTGGCTGGGCAAAGACAGGCATATACTACATCAAGACCCTGGGACCTATAAGTACAAGTTGGTAATGCAGATGGGAAATACTTGTCCTCAAAGTCAAACAAAGAAATCCACAATTTTTCTCTTTAAAACCATGAAGGGAAGGACAATAATATTTCAAATTCAAACAGGTCAATATTACTAACAAAGGCACATAACTAAATTCTAGGTGCTTATATTTCTTAGAATTTTTATCTACAATTGTATCCTCAATATGTTCCTCCTTAATATTTATGCTATTTCATAATTAAAAGGTAAAATGGGACTATCAACAGTATTGGCTTCTCATATTTATGGGATACCTCAATATTCAGAAAACAAAACTGTAACCTCTTACCTAATGGCAGCTGATCCTAATTATCTTTAATCAAAAATAAAGTGCTAACCAAACTGCAAAGTGTTGACAACCAAGAGCAATGATTAGAAAAATATTGTTCTGGTACTCTAGAAAATGGACGTGAGGAGCTTTGCAAGCAGGCTGCTCTGACAGCACTGACTGGTTGGAGAATAAATGGGGGAAATGTGAACACAGGAAACAGTTTGGAGATAAAGAAGCAGCAATCGATACAGTTAACAGCCGCTATCCAGTGAGCTCTGTACCACTCAGCACCTGCCACATGCTGTGGTCAATGCAGCCAGCTCTGGCATAGAGCTGGCTCCAAGGAGCTCAGGCCAGCACGGAGATGAGATAGCATCATTAAATCAAATTGGTTGAGCATCCCAAATCAGAAAATCCAAAATTTGAAATGTTCCAAAATCTGAAACTTTTTGATCACCAGTGTACTCACTGAAGCATTTCAGATTTTTGATTTTCAGATTTGGGGTGCTCAAACAGTAAGTATAATGCAAATATTCCAAAATAAAAAAAAAATCCAAAATCTGAAACACTTCTGCTGGATAAGGGATACTCAACCTGTAGTACCAAGGTGCCTCTTCTGGATTAAAAATTCTGATTCTAGTATAAAAACAAAAAAAGCCTCAACAAATTATTTTAGGATTTGTCAGGTCTTTAAAGGGCATATAATAATAGTTTTTCATGATTCTATGTGACCCCACTCAGCCCTTATCATACTAATTATTTTATCAAACTCTTGTACATAATTTAATTATACATTTGTTTCTTTTTTATGGGCCTGGGTTTTGTATTTGTTTTTCTTATAAATGTATTCTTTTCCTCAAGTAGCCTGTAAGTAGAAAAGGCAAGGGCTGTGCCTTCTACTGCTTTTGTGAGGCTGTATACAGCAAAGTCATTAGCAGCATGACTGTTGGAGGGAATTTGTTGTATTCAAGTCCTGGCTCTACCACTAGCTGTGAGACCTGAGGGCTAGGGTTATAGTGAGTTGGGAAAGGCTTTCAAATTTGACAGAAAAATTTAAGGAAGCACAAAATATCAGTAATCAAGATAGATATTTTAATATAATATTTTTAAAAAGCAAAAGCCAGGAAAAAAAATTAAAAAAAAGCAAAAGCTAGGAAAAATTCACGATGAAAAAAATATCAAAAGTTTAAATAAAGGCAGGCTGTTGTTTGTGTTGAGACTTTGATATATTTATATTGTTCAGGAAACAGTATTTTCCAGCCAGCCTGTGGTTCCTGAGCTTCATGGCCATCATGTCCCCCAAGGGTAGTATAAGGGTTGACAGTGGCAGGAGAACAGAATGCACAATTTGTGACTTTATGCCTATCTTAGTCCATTTTGTGCTGCTATATATAACAGAATACCTGAGACTGGATAATTTATAGAGAACAGACATTTACTCTCTCAAATTTCCAGAGGATGGGACGTCCAAAATCAAGGCACGAGCAGGTTAGAGCCTGGTCTCTCTGCTTCCAAAATGGCACCTCGAATGCTGTATCCTCCAGAGAGGGAGAACATTTTGTCCTCATACAGCAGAGGTGTAGAAGAGAGAGAACTCAGTTCCACGAGCTCTTTTTATAGTGGCGTTAATCCATTTATGAGGGCAAAGCCCTCTTAACCTAAACACCTCCCATTGGGTCCCACTTTCCAATACTCTTGCATTGGGGATTAAGTTTCAATGTGAGTTTTGGACGGGACAAAAACATTCCAACCATAGCAATAATTCTCCGTAATTTGTCGATTTAGCCAGGCACATAGTGAATACTTATGAAATAGCAGCTTGGTCAAAGGTGAGACTGGAGGATAGTGAGTTTGTATTAGTGAACATTTATTAAGTACCAGGACTGGAACAGGTGTATCATATATGTTAGCTAGTTGAATGTACATTCCTCATTAAAAGGTAAGTGTCTGCCAAGGTACAAATCCATAGTTTTAGAAATGTTTATGAACATTTTAAAAGGCAGACAATATTTTTTCTTTGAGTAACAGAAAAAGAAAAGAAAAACAGGTAGAAACAAAGGCTCTGTACAAGAACCCCTACCAGTCTGTTTCCTGCAACCTAGGTTACCTACAATCACTACTGTCAGGTAGGAGTTGAGGTATGCTCCACAACATCTATCACCAAAGGTGGGTCAATATGCCGTAAAAGGACCCTTTCAATCAGCAAATTGCCTACACCCCTGAAATCTGTAATGTATATAAAGACTTTCTGGCCTCTTGGCATTTCTTTTAAATTTCTCATTCCAGATACTCCAGAAAGTTTTTAAAAATTTTTTATGATTGTCTTTGATTAGTACATGTTGTCTCTGAGGTTTATTTGACCTTAGTTCTGGGCATTCTTGCTGTTTGAGCCTGTGACTTAATACCTTCTTGCTTTGTGTGACTGTTGAGCAAGTTATTTAACCTCAATTTATTCCGGATTGTTGAAAGGAGTAAATAAGATAAGACTTGAAAGAACTTTTCAGAGCACCTAGAACATAGTAGGTGCTAAATAAATTTAAGCTATGACTGCTAAGAATACAAAATGTTAATAGTGGTCACAGCATAATATTAGTATGATTCCTCACTCTCCCCACCCTAGGTGTCTCATTGTTTCCCTGTGCTAGTTTTTCCCCCCTCTCCTCCCATTTGCTCCATGAAGACAGCCACTCACATGCAGGTTCTTGCCACGGCCCCTTTATAAATGGGAGCTCTAGAATCTCTCAGGATCTCCTTATCTTGTAGGTTACAAGGCACTCTTTGCAACTGAATCCCATCTTTCCCAGTGAAGGAACAAATTTCTCCCTCTGCAAAATTCAACTGCCCAGAAAAACAAATCTTTGGATAAGTTGGGTTTTTGTTTCTTGTTTTTTTGCATCTTTTCTCTATCAATTAAACCACCTTGGCCAGTCATACACCCTGCTGCATAATAAAGAAAAAAGTGGTTTTTCTCACCAGTCTCTAAACTCGGCATGTGACTGCCCTTATTCCAAAAACAAAATGACAGATAGAAATTTTTCAAATGTCACATCGTATATTAAATGACCAAGAAGCATTTTAAACTCCAAAATCCTCACAATAACACTCCCTATGCATAAGGCGAGAGGCTGTCAAATATACCTAATTGTGCCAAAGGACCTGCAGGGGGCGCCTGCTTCCTTATTTCTTGACCTCCAAATCAGCCACTGAGGGACATGCCTTCCACTGTCTTCTGCTGTCACCACCCAATACTTAAGGCTCCTCTAGGGGCCCTGTGGGGTACTGTATTTTGAGGTACAATCTTTCTCCCTGTGGTTTTCTAGTACTCTTCCTCATTAGGAAGCCAGCATCACAGATGCTTAGGTTCTTCTTTGAGAAGGTATAAAGGAAGGCACATTGCTTCAGGGGTAAGACTTTAGCAGGGTGTGATTTGTTGTAGGCTACAGTACTAGCTACATGAAGGCTGATACAAATCGTAGCCAGATTCTGCTGAAGAATTGTGTCTTACGTAAGAGTTTCTACTAAGTATATTCTGGAATTATCCATGTAATTAAACTATTTAAGAAGGTCACCTTCGTGTTTCCGCTGTTTCTGCCCATACTTGAATTCACTCACTCACCTGGCTTCCATTTCTTCCACCCTGAATCTGCCTAATTTTTAAAACTAAAGATTCCAAGTCACAGATCTTTACTTTCATTATTTTATGACTTTTCCCCCCTGCTAAATGTATTCCTGTTCACTCTTCTCCATTTTTGTTCCCTCCGTTTCTCTCGACACCTGTGCACAATGATTCATCTGTTGTTTCAAATTAGGCCAGTGGTTCTCAGCCCTGGATCCCCTGAGAACCTTTAAAAAAAGCCCCAGCCTGGGCCTTACCCCAGACCAATTGAATTAGAGTATCTGGAGAAGGGGCTTGTGCATCATAGAGTTTGCAGAGCAGCTCAATTTAGAATATTGAGTTACACTAATGGGGTCTGAGGACCTAACCCTTCTTCTATCCTTCTGCCCCTCAAGAATCTCCTCCTCACTAGGCCTTAGTGAGCACACCCACTAACACTGACCACCACTGTGGCACACCAGGGAGTTGTCCAAGGAAATCATGGGTGGGAAAGGATAATGAGGGCTTTTCTTCACAGACACAAAAAAGGATATGGAATAGAGGAGCCAAGTGTTTCAAATAAGCTCTGATCTCCAAAATTCAGATTCATCTTTGCAGACTACTCTTCTTACATCCCCTTTGAAGCTAGCACAAACACTGAAATAAGGACACAGGACTAGGAGCACCACTAGGCTGAGGTAAGGAGGTGTCCAGGGCACAAAATTTAAGGAAATGCTCACTCTCAGGTGCCAACCCTTCACTTGCAAGACCCCGAGAGTGAGTACCTCCTTAAATTTTATGCTGTGTGTGCCACTTTACCTGATCCTACTCCAGACTCTAAGAGGAACTGAAATGAGACCTTTCCTAAAGGGATCTGGGTTGGCTGTAATCATCCAGTTTAGGTGAAGATTTGACAAACACAACTAGACCAGTCTCCTCAGTAAGACAGCAGTAAGATGTCAGAACTTCCAAAATAAGAATTAGGATCTGCCGTGAGCCCCTCCATTTCACTCCTCAAATCCTACCCCAGATATGCAGCTTGTGATGAAAGGTAAGATCTAGCTTTTTAGAAAAGCAGCAAATTTCCATTTCTGTTAAAAGAGGGTGACAGTAGTTTTTAATTTAAAGTCAAGTGTAATGATACCTTCTCTAGTAATATACTAAAGTATCTCCTCATTTTAATTCTTCATTCTTCCTCTCTACTTTATAAAAAATAAAAGAATTAATGTTTGTGAAATATCTAATCCAGAATCTGACAGTTGGCTGCTCAGTAACTGGTAACAATTTTTCTCACCAGGAGAATAACGGAACTCAGGAAACACTTATCACCCAAGATCATCTCATCAGCAATTCCACGTTGTTCAAAGACAGAGTCAAGCTAGGTACAGACTACAGACTCCACCTCTCTCCAGTCCAAATCCTCGATGATGGACGGACATTCTCTTGCCACATCAGAGTCAGACCTGGCAAAATCTTGAAGAGCTCTACCAGGGTCAATGTTTTTGGTAAGGATTTTTGCTCTGTGGACTCTCTGCCATCCTTTGTTCTGCTTTGCTCTCCCCTAGAGAGGAAGCACTGCTTTGCCAAAAAGCAGCCACACAAAGGTGACAATTCCGGAGTTCTGTTTGCCTTGATACTCGTCATTCTGGTTGGGGATGGAGACGATAGTAGAATGACACTAAGAATGATGATTCAATTACTAGAATAAAATCACACAGGAAGCCATAATTTTCTGTATTCATCCATTTGCTGTTACTTATAACAGAGTACCTGAAACTGGGTAATTTGTGAAGAAAAGGAATTTATTTCTTACAGTTATGGAGGCTGAGAAGGCCAAGGTCAAGGGCTCACATCTGGTGAGAGGCTTCTTGTTGGTGGGATTTGTCTGAAGAGTCCCAAGGGTTCTGAGTGTCCCAACATCCTAGCTCGGGTCTCTCTTCTTCTTCTTATAAAGCCACCAGTTCCCCTCCCAGGATAACTCATTAATCCTGGGACCCAATAATCCATGAATAAATTAATCCCTGCAATCACCTCTGAAAGTCCCCACCTCTCAATAATGCCACATTGGGGATTACATTTTAGCACAAGTTTGGAAGGGAACATTGGAACCATAGCAGATGGGTCAATTTCCTGATGATCACTATCTTACTTACAACTTTAATGTTGCCTAAGAATGTTGGAAATCTCTTTAATTATAACTGCCAAAGTCTAATTGCTTAGTTGCCTAATTGTCTTAGTTGCTTGCTGGAGCAAGGTGGAATAAGGCCAGTGAGAAAAGGAAGGTGATAAACGCAGCTCCAGAGATACGCTGCAGAAGCATCTTCCCCTCCCCATCCTACCAAGGCCAGCTGGGGTGAGAGACCGTCCAAATCCTTCCCTTCCAGCAAAGGAGCCTTCAGGGACAGCCCTCTGACCCTGCACTCTCAGGAGGAGTGTGGAGCTGAGCTGTGAAATTCACTGTGGCCCCATTCAAAATGCAGAGACTCTGAAGGATACAAATTTCGAGGGAAAATATGAAAATTCTATTTTGCCTGGTGGTGCAAGGAAATAATAAACAGAAGCCCTGGCTTTGGATGTTTTTCCATTTTTGTGACAACGACCTGTGTTTTTGTTAAAAAGTCAATTTTAAAGGAAGATAAAGAGAAAAGCAGTGATGTGGATGGGCAATTAATTGTTTTTGAAAATGAGGAAAACAAAGAGAAAATAACTTCATGAAACCTAAGGGCATGGACTGCTAGATTGTTCCTCAGTTCTCTGAATAACAGAGAAGGCAAAAAATCTTTGTTTTTATTTAGAATCTTATTGCATTATTATTGGATGTCATGCAATTTAGCATTTTGAAGAAAATGCAAAGTTGTTTGTAAAGATGGGGGTGGTTCCAGCGAAGATTTATTTGGTTTGAAGTCTAACGCTTATAGCTTTCTCCTTTGCTCTCTCTGGCTTTTACCCTTCCTTCCTCTCTCTCTCCTCCCCTTCCCTTCCCTCTCCCTCCCCGCCTCCTTCTTTTTGTCTCCCTCCATCAGGAATGGCCTAGGTAATAATCACTCCTGATGACCAGATTCCTTACGGAGCCTAAGCAATGTCCTGCGAAGAGTTGGAAACAAACTGTTCATCTCTTTTATTGATATCACCATTTGTTTACTTACCAGGGTGTGACTGTCTTAGCACAAACATGAAACTGCCTCATCTGGTCTATTGGCAAACCAGTGAAGGCAGCTATCCTGGGTGTGGAAAGAAATATCAATTTTAAGTTAGGCAAGCTGTGTCCTCATTTAATCAAGATTTTTTGTGCCATAACTTGATATAATTGCTTTGTCAACATTTATATTGTGTCCTGTATCTCTTTGCTGCGTTAGAATATCTTCATCTTGGTCTTCAATATTTTCCACTCTTTTATATCTCACTCATGTCACCCTATCTGGCTCTATGTTTGTCTGTCTCTACATTTCTCTTTCTTATTTGAACTCTTTTCAGTGGATGCTTAAAAATATGAGACTGTCTGCCTGCTTGTTCAGAGAATTAGATTTTCCCTGCTTTCTGGCTTTCCTATTTTGTAAGCGGGCTGGGTAGATTGTGTTTGGACAGAGTCTTATTCAGTCTTTAAGCTATTTGGGGGTGTTACCCGAGTATATATTATAGTGGACTTGGCACAGAGGTACAATACATATAAGAACCTACTTTGCATCCTTTGATGATTCCCCATATAGAATGAAGCAAAAAAAAAAAAAAAAAAAAGAAAAGAAAAGAAAAGAAAAGAAAAAGAAAACCTGAAATAAATACCCAAATGTATCACAAACCTACTGTACATGCCCAGCTTATTTCTTCCAACAATGCCTCATTACCCAGCTCTTCATTCTCCAACAGGTCAGGGACCAGAGACCACCCCAGCTCCTTTGCCCCTTCCCGTAT
>CAUYMX010046683.1:0-13972 GCA_963573855.1 Lepilemur septentrionalis | reverse complement strand
GGTCTGATAACAAGAATCTATATAGAACTTAAGAAAATTAGCAAGAAAAAAATCAAACAACCCCATGAATTAATGGGCAAAGGTCATGAACAGAAACTTTTCAAAAGAAGGTAGAATAATGGCCATCAAACTTATAAAAAGGTGCTCAACATCTCTAATCATTAGGGAAATGCAAATCAAAATTGCAATGAGGTATCTCCTAACTCCAGTGAGAATGGCCTTTATCAAAAAGCCCCCAAACAACAAATGCTGGTGTGGATGTAGAGAGATTAGAATGCTCTGACACTGCTGGTGGGACTGCAAATTAGTACAACCCCTGTGGAAAGTAATTTGGAGATACCTCAAAGAGCTAAAAATAGAAATACCATGTAATCCAGCAATCCCACTACTAGGCATCTACCCAAAGGAAAAAAAGGCATTCTATAATAAAGACATCTGCACTCGAATGTTTATAGCAGCACAATTCACGATTGCAAAGATGTGGAAACAACCCAAGTGCCCATCAAAACATGAGTGGATTAATAAAATGCAGTATATGTATACCATGGAATACTACTCAACTACAAAGAACAATGGTTAACCAGCACCTCTTATATTATCCTGGATAGAACTTGAGCCCATCCTTCAAAGTGAGATATCACAAGGATGGAAAAATAAGCACCACATGTACTCACCAACAAATTGGTACTAACTGATCAACACTAAGGTGCTCACATGGTAGTAATGTTCACTGGGTACTGGTCAGGTGGAAGGGGGTGGGGGGGTAGGTAAACTCGCAATTAATGGATGCACACAGCACTGTATGGGGGAAGGGCATGCTTGTAGCCCTGGCTTGGGTGAGGCAAAGGCATTATATGTAACCAAAAGGTCTGTACCCCCATAATATTCTGAAACGAAAAAAGTAAAATAATAATAAACTATATCATGCCACATTATCACCTCTTAGATTATAAATTCTAAACAAAGGATAAACTTTCCAAATGCAAAAAAAAAAAAAAAAAACCCAAAAAAACTTAAAATGATTGAGTAGGGGGTAGGGAATGAGTGTAGATAGATATGAAGCAAGAATGGCAGGATAATGATAATTATTGAAACTGAGTGATTGGTACACGGGAGTTCATTTCACTATTTTATTTTCTTAGTGTATGTTTGAAATTTTTACATAATAAGAAGATGAAATGGTGATTCTTCCCTATGTGCTATGGCTATATATTCATTCTGTATATTCACATACATTCCTGTGTATACATTTGACCCTTGAACAACACAGGTTTGAACTGCATGGGTCCACTTACATGCAGATTTTTTAAAAATAACAATTACATTGAGTGTCCCTGCCTCTTCTGCCTCCCCTTCCACCTCCTCCACCTCTTCTGCCTGTGCCACCCCTAAGACAGCAAGACCAACCCCTCCTCTCCCTCCTCTGTCTCAGCCTACTCAACGCGAAGATGACGAGGATGAAGATCTTCATGATGATCCACTTCCACTTAAGAAATAGTAAATGTATTTTCTCTTCCTTACGATTTTCTTAATAATATTTTTTCTCTAGCTTACTTTATTGTAAAAATATGGTATGTAATACATAAAACACACAGAATATGTGTTCATCAACTTTTCATGTATTGGTAAGTCAATAGTAAGCTGTTAGTAGTTAAGTTTTGGGGGAGTCAAAAGTTATATGCAGATTTTTGACTGTGCAGGAGGTTGAGGCCACTAACCCACATGTCGTTCAAGGGTCAACTGTATATTCTCTCTCACAAACACACGCATACACACATGCACACACACATTCCTGAGGAGTGGAGACACGAGCTTCAGAGCCATCTGGTCTTGATTTTATCACATGTGGTCCACTATTCACTCAGTGAGGAAGAGTGGGCTTTGACATCTGTCAACCTATCTAACATTTGCATTGCCGTAAGCATCTGGGTATGAAGTATTTTACTTTTCTCTGGCCTCCGCAATGGAAGCTAGGCAACTGGAACACATCTCCTCTGCACTGAGATTTGCAATAACACCACTTTATATAATCCTCTTGATCCCTTGCCACCATCCAAAACACTCGCCTGTGCTCCATCACTCCGGATGAAAATGGAGTCTGCAATGTGATATCTCAGGGAATAGCCAGGTATGTGACTAAATACTTTCCCCTACAATTCACTCTGACTGACGGTACTATTAGAGGCACTGTTCTTCTCATTCTTGCCTGGTAGTTTATTTCCTTTTCACTGTTACATTCTGAAATTACCAAAATATGTATATTATATGGTTTTTGCCAACTCTCTAGCAGATTTATTTCATCACCTTGACATAGGTTACTTCCTTCCCATCCTGTTTTACTTTTCACACTTTTTCTGCCTTTTCCGTAATATAATCTCTTAAATTTTCTGGCATAATGTCTGTACCAAATGAATTTATTCCATTAAAAAAGAAAGGCTACATCCCAGAAACCTTTGAAAATAGTCTTATAAACCATTCAGTAGACATTTTAGTGTAAGATAAAATATTAATATTTAATGGTTTGGACTAATGAGGTATAGCTTAGTCTGAATTATGGAATATTTAAAAAGAAATGTCCTATAAGATAAAAAACTATTACACCCAGTAAAGGACAGAGACTTACAAATTATTGGAAGTAGGAATGCTTGCAGACTTATTTTGACGAATAGATAATAATGTTTTTAATTAGCATACTAATAACTTTGCAAGTACGTTTTTGCTTCTAAAGTACTTCGAAAGTACTGGGAACAGCATGCCTTCCTAATGAGGTTGATCTATAAACCCACTTCCGTAATTTATCTGTTTCATAGATACTTTTTCTTTCTTTAAATGTAAGACAAATCAGGAAGACTTCTGCCTCCATTTTCATAAATTTTGAGTTACTGAGGGTCAAAATTCATGAAATTCAACTACTATATAATATCATGTAATAAATTTTTGAGCAATTGTAATCTGACTTAGACTTTTCTGAAGTGATCTACAGCTCTCCCTACTCTGTTTTGTTTTCACATAAGAAGAAGAAGAATACCCACAAAATAACACACCATTGGAGCAGATGGTAATTGCAAAATGTAGAACAGAAAAATTCTTAATCTGCTAAAACTAGGCACAAAGAACATGACAGCAAATGGCTGATAACCAGCAGTTGGGATTGACACACGCTTGGTCAGGTGAGTTCGCCTCAAGAGCTCTCACATGCCCTTATCTCAGGGTTGGGGGTGGTGAGTAGTCACCTTCTACTTTCCCTCTCCTCCACGCACCTCCTGCTGTGAGCTCACACCTCCATGCTGAATGAGCCCAGGCTCAGACTCTTATTTCCTGCACTTTCCTTTCAGCTAGAAATGTTTCAGCCTTTCTCACCTGTATATTGAGTCCTTCTGCCGAAGCAGTTTTTGTTTGTTTGTTTGTTTCTTTGTTACAATTGTCAAAATCACAAAATGTAATATTGATTTATTATAGTTATCTAATCTATAGTTCATATTCAAGTTTCATTGACAATCCTAATAATGTCCTTTATAGCTTTTCTCCTTTCCCGATTCAAGATTCAATGGAGCATCATATATTGCATTTATTTTTTAGCACATGTTTTTATTTTGGTAAAATACATATAACATAAATTTGCCATTTGAACCATTTGTAAGTGTTCATCTCAGTGGCATTAAGCATATTCCCATCGTTGTTCAATCATGACCAGCAAGACAGTTTAAAAAGCCTTTATCTCTGGGACTCAGGGTGGGGAGTCTGTGTCCTAGGACAAAGCTGTGGGCTTTGAGCCCAGTCCCAACGAGACCTTAACCAGGCTGTGACTGGGTAACCTGACACAAAACAGTATACCGTTGTCCAGGGGAGATTGGTTCTGGGATGTCCCACGGATAAAAAATCTGCAGGTGCTCAAGTCCCTGATATAATTTATAATATACATTTGCATGTAACCTACATACATCCTCCCATATGCTATAAGTCATCTCTAGATTACTTATGATGCCTAATGCAATGTAAATGCTATGGAAATAGTTGTTGTACTGTATTGTTTAGGGGACAATGATAAGAAAAAAAGTCTGCATATTTTTAGTACAGATGGTTTTTTTTCTGAATATTTTTGAAGCAAGTTTGGTTGATTCCATAGATGCAGAACCTACAGATACAGAGAGCTGACTGTACTTAAAATAAAACGAAGTGCAAACGTCCCCGGTGCACTAAAACTTAAGCATACTTCCATACCTAGCTGAAGTAGAGAATGGTTAGACCATAAATTTAACACTCCAGTTTAGTCCTGAGCCTGTATGTAGGTATTTCATTAGTGAAAATGTGCCAGAAGTTCAGTTTAACATGAACTTGACATTTAAGATCAAGAGAAGAGGAGGGAAATATCCTGAAATCCTGAGAGCCACTTTTTTCTCATCTAAGCTCCTCTTTATTAGCTACAAGTAGATTTTCCACATTGTAGATTTTCAGAGAAAAATTCCTCTTCTGTTTCCCTCTGTGACCCAGTTCAAACTGATTCGGATGTGCCTGAGCAAAACGCTTTAGGTAGGGGAATCTGCTTTAAAAAAGCAAAACCCAAAAACTGAGTGTGGCCCAAAAGTGTCATTAGAAGTAGTCTGCATGTGTTTACCTAGGGAAACTGTAAGTTGGTTTCCTAAGTATTCACGGCTCTTTCCAAAGACATTCCTGGGATTATATAGTACATGTGCTTTTGTATCTATGAATTTGGAAACTTCTCTAAGGTTCCTGGCTGCCACTTCAAAGAGTAAAGGTTATATTTATGTTCTAACATCCAGAGTGAGCATTCTGGGTGTGGGAATTGTACTTGAATCAAGGGACTTAGTAAATCGGCCTTCTAATTCTGAACCAATGAAAAAAGACCTAAAAGGAGCTGCAAATAGGACACTTGAGATAGCGGAAAAGGATGGAAACATGTTTCTAGCACCTATCAGGCACTAGATATGGAGCTAAGTATTTTATATACATTGTGTAATGAATCCCAACTTACCCTTCTGCTCCAACACTGCATTTTACAGAGAGAAAATGAAATGTTAAGTAACATGTTAGTAAGTGATGGAGCCTGGACTCAGGTACTTGAGGCACCATGGGTTGTAGTTTTGTTTGGGAAATCCCATGAATACTTGGTTTCTAATAATAGATCAACAGCAGGCCAGAAGGACATTTCAGATGGTGTGCCACAGAGCACTGCTTGGAAGATGTTTCCTGCTCCACCTTCATCAGGAGGCAAATTCATCTAAGCTGCAGATGATTGCACCTGATACATATGAGAAGGACAATAAATACACTAGGTAACTAAATCAGAATTGCAAAAAATGCTAACAAGCTAAAGTATGGACTGAATGGAATGAGATGTTACCATATGGAGGTAAATGTCAAGGTCTGCATGTCGGTTCAAAAAAACAATATGTGAGGGAGACAAGTTTAAGAACAACAACCACAGGATATGTTTTAGTCAACAATAGAGTCAGAATAAGCTCATAGGGTCATGTGGTCACAGACACATGATTCTAAGCTATATTATAAGATGTACAATATCTATAATAAAAATGGTAATAATTCCACTGCAACCTGCATCGATCAGACTATGATCTAAAAGGAACATTTTGTGCATTCAATAAATACGTATTGAGTGCCTTCTAGGTGCTAGGTACTACGATAGGCTTGGAGGCCTGGTGCAGAACAAAGCAGACACAGTCCCTGTTGTCCCAAAGCTTAATAGTCCCCCAAATGCAGGTAGGGTGAAATGTGTTCAGAGAATGGAAAAGAATTTAAAACTATATCTTAGACGAACAATAAAAGGAATGTAGCCTAGAGAAAAGTCTTCTCTTGAAGTGCATTTGAAGGGTTGATGGGGAAAATGAATCATGTTTTATGGCAGATTTTGTAATATGCAAAATATATTCTAACCCCTCTAAGTGAAAAGATTATACATTGGCCCACAAAAGTTGGGTTTGGCCATGCAACTTGTGATGCTCCTTTTCATAGGAGCATTATATATCTCCACCATCACTGGGCTTCAGACCAGCCTCATGACTTGCTTTGGCCAATAAAATGTAGGCAGAAGTGATTCTGTAAAAGAAAAATTCAGCTAACCAAATTAGAGATTCATCCTTGTTCTAGCTAATAGGAATCTTTTGGATAGTTTGATTTCAAGCAGTAATAGAATTTTTCATTTATAACCCAAAGAAAGCTCCTTTTGCCAAGCATGAGCTACCTTAGCCAAAACCAGAAGTGAGGCTAGTTCCCTAATAAGTCCAACAGAAGCATTAATGGTTGCATTCTAATTGTCACTATTTCTTAAAATTAGGTGCCCACCTATCATTAACACATATTAGTGTTGTCAATTTTACTCTAATTATGGGTTTGATGCAACTTGTTCCAATCAATTTTGTCAATATATAAGGACACCTACAATGTATCACATGCAGTTTTAGCTAAAAGTTTAGTGATTGGGCTGGAAATGAAAAATTGATGCTTGGCTTTATTACTAATGCTGTTTACTCTTGCACAGTAACGTGCTTCTACTTAAGTGTCCAGCATTAGGAAATGAGTTATCATTGGTGACCTCTAAGAGAAATTGTAAAGATGTCAGATAACTTGGCGGTTTGCATGTACACAAAAAAGGAGAATAATGTGCTTTCTTTCCTTCGTTCTGTTCAATACTTGGGCTTTTACTAGGTACTAAAGTTCCTTTGGAAACCAATTTATATGTTTATTGCAATTAAGAACTGCTGCTTCTAAAAGGGACTGTAGTGTGAAATTCCCTCAGGCCTTACTTGCTGGGCTATGCCTTGCCTGCCCCTCCCTTTCATTTATTTATTCCTGGTTTGTTGTGGAGGTGTTTAAATGAGAAATTGCCCTGACAGCCACCTGAGCAAGTTGTGGACATCTTTAGGAAAAGATCCTACCCAAGAAGTCCCAGCTCAGTTTGAGAGATGTCTCGGTTCCAAATCTAGGTATCTGCCACTATGACAAGGGGAAGGTTGTTCCTTTCTTACATGATCATTAGCTAAGATTTTGAGTGTAAGCAGCAAACTCACATGGTTATTTTGAAAGCATTCATGAAAGATACCAAGACACACTGGAAAACACGATCTCATATATTATGATCCTGTTGGGAAAAATGAAAGAAACATAAAATATATGAAAAAAAAGTCAATGACCAAAACATTTAGATAACAGTTCAAGTTAAAATAGTTAATCTGCCACTATTTCCAAATGAATTGCACCAGAAATAATGGTATTCATTCTTGGAAGAGGAAGTGTTCATAGTAAGGCCATGGCATCTTGCATGGTGCCTAGCACACAGTAGGACTTACTAAGTGTTGGCTGAAGAAATGAATGGAATGATAGGATGACTCAGAAAAAAGTCCTCTTAGAAATGAGACCAAACAATGGGATTTGGCTCCAATTGTGAAGACTTTTACTTCCTAGGCTATGGAACTTGGGATTTATCTTTTGGGAAAGAGTGTGTTTACTGTCCCAAGGTACTCCTTGTTAAGGTATTGGGGCTCTATCCCTCACTTTTCTGCTCCTAAGTTTTATTAGTCTTCACCTCTCTGCCTTACAAGGCTACTGCAGACTAAAGCTACCTCACCTTCTTCAGACATCGCAGAGGATTTATTATCTGTATAATGCATTGTGTAATTAATTATCTGTAATATTCGTTATGTCCTGTGATGGCTAATTTTAGTGTATCAGCTTGACTGGGCTATGGGATATCCAGATATTTGGTCAAACGTTTTTCCAGGTATATCTGCAAGAGTGTTTTTGGATGAGATAAACATTTGTATAGGTAGACTGAGTAAAGCAGATGGCCCTCCCTGATATGAGTGGGCCACAACCAATCAGTGGAAGGCCTAACTAGAACAAAAAGGCAGCCCTCCCCCAAGTAAGAAGTCCTGATGGGCTTCAAACTGGGACATCATCTTTTTTTTCCTGACTTTAGACTTGAACTGAAACATTGGCTCTCCCTGGGTCACGAGCCTGCCAGCTTTCAGAATGCAATGACACCATCAGTTCTCCTGCTTCTCACATCTTTATACTCAGACTGGACCTAAGCCGTCAGCTCTCCTGGGTCTCCTGATTGCTGGCTCACTCTGCATATCTTGCGACTTGTCAGTCTTCAAAATCACACGAGCCAATTCTCAGAAGGTCCCTGACAGATATAGTCCTCTTCTCTTGTCTTAAACTTCTGCTAAACTCTTTCAATGTCATTCAGACTTTCTCCGTGTTTAGAGTTTTCCTTTCCAA
This sequence comes from Lepilemur septentrionalis, assembly GCA_963573855.1. Lineage (NCBI taxonomy): Eukaryota > Metazoa > Chordata > Mammalia > Primates > Lepilemuridae > Lepilemur > Lepilemur septentrionalis. The sequence continues at coordinate 5,713 of CAUYMX010046683.1, read as the reverse complement.
CTAGATTGTAAACTCCCTGAATTCTGAGATTAGAAAGGCTTCAACATTTGTGTCTCTTTTCAGGAGTTATTAGAGGCATGACTGTGGAGGGCAGTGTGGCCACCACACATGAGTGTGCAGATTACATCCTGCACAAGGCTCCAACTGAGAGGGCAAGTGGGACAAAAATCCAGCACCAGGTTCACTTGCCAAGAGTGGCCCTGGCACAGGGCTTTTTCCATCTGGAGGAAGAGAAGTCTGTTTCCAATTCTCAGAGACTTGAATGGACTAGTGGAGGCTCCAGGCAGCAGCAATTCATGGTGGTCCCAAGTATGGGCTATGTAGCCATCCCAAAATAACACAAATTGTCTGCTGTGTCCAACTTTGAGCAGGACTTGCTTAGCTCCACCTTACTATGGCCAAAACTAAGTCTCAGGAACTACCATAAATGGTCCACAAAATGCCCTAAAAGCAAATATACCTTCAGTTTATTTGGGATGAGGACAATACATATTATACCAATGATCATTGCCATAATTTCAATATTTAAAAGTATATTAGTCAGGTTTGTTAATTGCAAGTCCAGAGACAAACACTGAGAGATTAAGCAGAAAGCTATGCACTGGGCAGCTTACAGAATCACTGAGAACAATGGAAAATCACATATGCAAAACAAACAGGACAGATGTGAGTTCAGTAACAGCCAGGGGCAGAACCAAGATGACACAGAACCTGCCCAGCAAAGACACCTGCCACGGCAACTACACACCTCACCTCCCCCAGCAGTCACCACCACCTGCCCTACCATGATTTCTCCCCCACTCCTGCTCCTTTGCACCACCACCTCCAGATGCAAAGACAAGAGCACCTGTGGGCTAAACCTTAGGGAGATTGAGAAGAAAAGCAGTCAGCAGTGTCAGCATCTCAGTGAGAGGCAGGCTCGCTTCCCACCTTGTCTCCTAAGCAGGGGGATTCCTTGAATACAGGAATGGGATTGAGGATTGGAAAGTCAAAAAATAAAAATGTCATTCCATGATCATAAATATATACATATTGGGCATCAGTTACATACAAGACACAATGTAGTATGTATTGAATAGAAAATTTTGTTCATTTATTTCAACTTCATTTGAAATCTTCATTGGGAGATCCTGCATTAAATATAAATGCTCTCAGCTCCCTAATTTCAGGTGAGAACCCAACACACACAGCATTTCATTGAGATGAGGGTCTCACAGAACTCAGCTGAAAAGCACTATCAGGGAATGTTTACACACAGAATTTGAATTCGTAAATGGGAAAGCAAGGTGCAGTCAATTCCTTAATTCTGACAGGTCTTACATTGCCAGCGTTAATAACAGAAGCAACACAATGATGAACACGTATTTGGCAAACTGCTCCAGAAACAATCCAAGATTTTTACCTGTCAATTAACTTTGAGAGCTTCCTTATGATGTAACTGGCAAGTACCTTTTAACACAAGGAAGGAGCACAGATTATCTCATTGTTTTCACTTTAGAATCCATGCCAAGGCTCGAAATGGTCTTTTAAGTCTCAAAAATATATAAAACATCACATACGTTTTCTTTCTTGAAGTGTATTCTCACAAATGTAGAAGAAACTGTTATGGCTCCTACACACTTTGTAGATAACTAACCGCTACACAGAAAGCCTCTATGAAGACTTGTTGACCGAATGTGCAAGTAAGTAACAGTATCTCAACAATGATATGAAGATAAAGTGAGGTAAGTGAAAATGTTTGGAATTCTTAAGAAGAAATTGTGCTAAGTAAATTGAAAGCAGGAGCATCAAAATATAGTTTCTCAACAAAATGACAGATGGCAAAGAATACTATGAATCTTATAAATAACTTTCTGTTTTTGTTTTATAGATGTTACACTATAATATATATTGTTCTTATTTTCTAAAATCAGGAGAAGACTTTTGTTATCTTAAGCCCTGTGCTTCTCCTGGGGCAATGGGTGAGGCCTGGTTCTTGGGCTCTCTTTACCATACCACTGAGGTGGACTATTAAAAAGTGGCTTTAAAATTTTTATTAATAAAACCAACCCCAGACAAAAGTATCCCTCTGGGACCTTTCATGCCCTCTTTCCTCTCTGCCCTCTCTGTTCCTGCTGCCCCCAGCTCCCAGCCACTTGTGAGCTTTGTCTCAGGCCCACGAGGCCTTACTCTCAATCAAGCCTCATACCTTTTATCTACTAACTCTTGCTGTTTTTACTATTTCTGTGTGCTTTGTTTTAATTCTGAAAAGCCTCCAACACATAAAAGAGATCTTTTGGAGCCAAAGGCACCCAACATTACACCATCTATGACACATTTTCCTGAGGGCAATGCTCATAAGGCATTAAGCTTGACTTTCTGGTTAGATCAGTGTTTGGCATGAAGGACAAGTGAAAATCCGTTCATCTGGAGCAATGTCTCAAGTCATTGCCCTCCCTCAGAAGAGGGATCCCAGGGATTACGAACTCAGGGGAAAGCACCCAGGTTTTGACAGATTCAAACCTTCCTGACAATTCTAAGAAAATGGCCCTGGGCGCAGGGCCAAGGAGAAGGCCTATGGGCCTATTTGTGTATGCAACAAGTGGTCTACACTACTGAAAGTGTGGTTGGTTACCCACGTGTTATTTTACAAAAGTATGGATCTACAAAGTGTTGGGGGAAATTTTTTTTAATGGTTTTTACCCCAGATAGCCTGATAAGCACCTGCTTAAAGAACTAGAGCTGAAATGAATTAATTGCAGTGATACTTGATAGAGCTATGGTAGATAATTCCTAATGATTTTTAGCTTAGAGATTTACTTTAAATAGATCATAAACAACTATTTATACTTGAGCGTATGTGTTTGTGTGCAAGGTATTGCCACTGTTTGTGTACCCATTACCTAGCAATACTGAAAACATGGAACACACATCAGCCAACAAATGCACTACAGAGAGGTGAATTCTTTTCCAAGTCTAGAGAAAAATCAAATAAAATGATAACAAGAATAGATGTCACTGGGACTTTGCCACTGAAATAACACAAGCATCCGCCCTTTCAAGATGGAAGTTGAGAATAAGTGTTAATTTGGCGCTGAATATTTCTTCATCATTGCCCCAAGGAATCCAACTAGTCCCCAGTGCCCTCTGGCTGGCTCTGGAATACCATCTTGGCTCTCACTGAAGCACGAAAGGACATCTCAGATCACTGCCTGCCCTGCTCCCTTCCCATCACCTGTTAGCAGGCTGTTTCCTTGGCAGGAGAAGGGTGGGTGATCAATGCAGAGGACAAATAAAGTTACTGTCATCACTGCAGCTGAATAAGAAGCAGAAAGAGCTGAGCAGCATTTCCTAAAGAATGCCTAGAGTTGTAATGGGGTGAAAAAAAATCCATCCTTAAAATATGCCTAGGATATGAGAATGGACTTAATTTATTTTCTCAGTCTGAGCCAGATTTAGTAATTGTAATAGGTGCCATAGAAGATAATATTAGATTTTGGGGATAATCCAAGGTAACTCCCTAGACGGAGTGATAGAAGGGGAACAAAGAGATGAGCTATTACAAAATATGTTCCTCCATCAGTCTACCCTAAAATGCTGTTATTAAAATATTCCCTTTTGTCATAGTCTTCTCAGGCTGCCACTACAAAATACCATGGGCCAAGTGGCTTAATTAAACAACATAAATTTATTTCTCGTAGTTCTAGAGGCTGAGAAGTCCAAGATCAAGGTGCTGGCAAGGTAGGTTTCACTAGGAAGCCACTTCTCTTGACTTGTAGGTGGCTGCCATCTTGCTGTATAGAGTCAGATAACCTGCTCTTCGTGCACGTCTGCAGAGAGAATGAGCTCTCTAGCGTCTCTTTCATAAGGAAACTAATCCCATCATGAAGGCCCCACACTTAGGACCTCATCCAACCCTAATTGCCTTCCAAAGACCCAATCTCTATATAACATCATATGGGGGATTTGACATATGAATTTGAAGGGAAGGACACAAGCATCCAGTTCAGAATATTTTCGAGTTAAGAAACTATATCCATAAGTATCTTTTAAAATAAAACATTCTAATTCTTCAATATCCGTTTTTATAGAGTTGAGTTTTTTCTTTATCCGTCTGTCAGCTATTATCACAGCAGGAGGGCCGGGAGTGGAGAAACAATATGTAACTGGCAAAAAAGCATAAAATATCTGGGCTGAGAAACAATAAAAGCGAAGAGAAATAGAAAAAAAAAGTAAAAGAAAAATGCACTATTTAAGAAGTGCCCTAAGGCTGGCCCCTGTGAGAAGATGTTATTAATTCATTCATTTACTTTGTGGTAATTAATTGAGCTCATTAGGTGCAGGTACTGTGCTGAGTGCTGCAAGTAGAAACTTGCCAAAATGGACTATACAGGCAAGAAAGATAGACCTCTGACAGATGAGATTCACGTGATGTTAGGATGTCATGCTGTCATGTCAAGCCAGCCCAGGGAGGGACAGAGGCACAGAGAGAGGCCAATTTACCCGGGGACTCAGAAAAGGCTCGGAGGGGAGACCAAACGTAAGTGAATCTGAAATGCGCAAGGTGTCCAGCGGACAGGTGGAGATGGAGAGAGAGATGGGGGAGGGAGGGAGGGGCAGGGAGCGGGGGTGGTGGTGGGGGTGGGTCCCTAGGGGCCAGGCACAGAGATGGAACACAGCAATGCACGAGTCCCACAAGAATGGTAGGCACAGGCCAGATCTGGATGGAATTCGTATGTCCTGCTAAGAAGTTTTTTGTTTTATCCACTGTCACCGAAGAATTTTAAAGAGCCACAGAGTAACAAGGTCAGATTTTCCATTTAGAGAGATCATTGTTGTGGGCAAGGTGAAGAGTAGATTGGAGGATTCAGAGACTAAGAAATCTGTTAGGACATTGCTGCAAAAGTCTAGGCAAGAAATGATGGGAGCGTGAAATGAGGCATGGCTTCGAGGGAAGCCACGGCAGAGCATGGGCTGCCTGAGCCAGGGTCCTAGGACGATCCGAGTAAACCTGCGTGCATGTCTCTCTTCATAGGTACGTGGTGAGATCCTGAAGGGTCAAATCACCAGTTCATTTTTTTCACCTCTTATAGCATTGTGCAGATAGAAAATGCTCCAGGATCGTAGATGTGAGATATTAGCAGCACCAGAAAAATAAGTTCAGGTTCTGTCATAAAGTCCACCAAGCCCCACACTATGGTGGAAATGACCTGCTGCCTAGAACGGTTTTAGAAAAGAAAATATGAAGAAAGTCTCCTGCTTGGGCATTGTTCCTTGGTTTCTCTCATTTAATAAACAACACATCCTCAGAGTAAAATAATCTGTCTTGGTGACTCCAAAAGTAATATTTGCAAACCGATTTAAAGCCTTCTGATGAGGACCCATGATGAAGGGGAGGAAGTATTTCTAGCATTATTTCCCAAGTTGGCGTAGTCAGAAATGGGGGGCCAAGGCAGAGAACCACCCCGCAATAGGAACAGAATGCAACAAAACACGCTCTCTGCCTTCTGCTGTATTAGTCAAATGGCCTTTATTGTTTTTGCTAAGAAAGGTCAATTAATCACCCAAAGTGCTATCTGACAGTAATTAACAATCAGCCGTGACAAAACATCCAGTAAGAGCTCACAACAACAAAGGGTTTTGTTTTTCTCGTTCCCTATACCATTGAAAAGGGAGTCATTGACATGTTATATCTCCTTCTACAGTGTCAGTAGTGATTTCTGGCACACAGGAC
>CAUYMX010046682.1:0-17066 GCA_963573855.1 Lepilemur septentrionalis | reverse complement strand
CCAATTAATTTCTTTCTATTATTAGTAGAGACGGGGTCTCGCTCTTGCTCAGGCTGGTTTTGAACTCCTGACCTTGAGCAATCCACCCGCCTCGGCCTCCCAGAGTGCTAGGATTACAGGCGTGAGCCACCGCGCCCGGCCAGTTGTTGCACTTATTTTAATGCAATGTAATATTAAGTATAATGTATTAGTTGCACAAAGGAATTAACTGACATAGGAATCTCAGTTCTATGTTTCAATATAGAATTCTTACTTTCATTAAAATCTTTTGACTAGCTGTTGCAGAAAATACATATGTTTACCCCAGTTATCTCAGCAAAACATTATCATCGAGTAAGCTTACTACTCTGACAGGTATTTCCTGTAATACATTTTGTTAACACAAAAAGCCTCCTCTATTGAGGTATTAGCCATTAATATCTCTGTCTTATCAGTCTTTCAGTTCAGGTTCAAGAAAATACTGGTTGGCAAATGATGTGTTCTAATGCTTCCCTTGGTAATTTTCCTTTGCAAAGCAATACCAGCTCAAAACCCTCTCCAAGCCATACTGATATATGGAAGAAAAATGTCACATCTGGAAAGCTTTACTCATATACCCTACAGTCAATTGCTTATATGGTATATCTTTAAGGGTAATGGGATGAGCTGGATACTTAAACATCCTCATATCCTCATTTTCCTTATATTATATTATATATTATATTATTATTATATTAATCACTTACTTGTTCACACTCTCAACTCTATTGCCTCTCTCTTCCTTCCTGGTATTCATTTGGTAATACCCCAACTCTAATTAAATCTAATCCAATGCCTGCCTTGTGCCTGCCTCTGTAAAGCAGATCATGCTTTACAAAGAAGCCCATGATACATGCTGACTGTTCTCATTTTACATTCATGCCTACAACCCCAAATAGGTTCTTATTGATGCCAGGCAATCTCATCCTGCAATTCCCAAGTCCATTCACTCTCTTGAGATAAATAGAAACCTCTAACACCTTTCTTTGATTCCGCTTTCACTCAGAAAATAGAATCAGAAGAGATATTTTTACAAGAGCTAGCACCCACACTTATCCACCTACCTCCATCTGTGCTGATTCACTCTGCCTTCCTCCCATTGCAGGGGGTGAACTGTCCATTCCACCATTTCTCTCCAACTCTAGGACATTGCTTCAGAAAGTCTTTCCCCTTTCCCTATTGTACCATCACTTTTCTCCATTCCTCTGGACATTGCAATTAGCGCACAAGAACGATGTAATTTTTTCCATCTTAAAATATTTTTTAAAAAATCAGGTCCCCCAAAAAACTTCTTAAATCTATTTTATCCTCTAGAAAGCACACAGTTTTCTATTTTTTTATGGCAAAATTCCTTCACAGCATTTTCCATACTCACTGTCTCCATTTCCATATTCACTGTTTCTTTTCCCATTCCTTCTTGAAAACCCACTATGTCAGTCTCCTACTCCTCCTACATCTCCTATAAAATTGCTTTTCTTAAGGTCAGCAATGACCACATCATTGCTAAATCTAGTTGTCAATGCTTAGACTTCATATTGCCAGATCCGTCAACTGCATTTTACATGGGTAATTCCAGACCTCTGCTTGAAACGCTTCCTTCACTTGACTTCCAGTTCTTCATGCCCTCCTATTTTCACCCCTACTTCCATGTTCAGCCATCTTTTCCAGTTGAGGTGGTCAATCAGAGCTTAATCCTCAGTGCTCCTCCAATCTCTTTTTATCTTCTCCTTTGATAAAATCATCTGGTTTCATGGCTTAAATATCATTGATATTTGGTCAACTCCCAGATTTCTATGTCCGGACTATAACTTTCCTCTCACTTCCTGCATCTCCAGATTTGTGTATCTAAACTGCCTCTTCAACAGATGTCTGACAAACAGCTTACCATTAGCATATCCAATATCCTATTATTTATATTAAGCAGATGTTAAGAAGTGGTTATTGCAACATTGATTATGTGCAAGACATTTATTGGGAAAAAAATGACCTGTGAAGGTTAAAGAGAAGGAATCTAGAGAAGTTGGGAAGAATCTTCTGACCATGGTGCAGATCTGATGGCTGCGAAGAAGAAGAGAAGAGTGGACGATTGGGTAAGAAGAGTCTCCGATTACAGCCTAGTTCTAAGAAATTTCAGCCAGGTTGATGGAGAGTTCTTGAGCAAAAGTAGCCTATTCAGAAGTCCCATGTATCTTAGCAACAGGAATATAAACATACCTCGGATATATTGTGGGTTTGGTTCTACTCACTGCCATAAAGCAAATATCAAGATAAAGCAAGACACATAATGTTTTTGTTTTCTATTGCATATAAAAGTTATGTCTACACTATATTATAGTAGACCAAGTGTGCAATCGCATTGTATCTAAAAATCTAATGTATATAACTTAATTTAAAAATACTTCATTCCAAAAAATAACTAATGATTGTCTGAGCCTTCAGCAAGTTCTAACTTGTTATTGTTACTGGTGGAGGGTCTTATCTCAATGTTGATGATCGCTGACTGATCAGGATGGTGGTTCAAAGCTGCAGTGATTTCTTAAAAGAAGGCAACAATGACATTCGCCTCATTTATTGATGCTTCCTTTTATGAAAGGTTTCTCTGTAGCACGTGATGCTGTTTGATAGCATTTTACCCATGGTAGAGCTTCTATCAAAATTGGAGTCAATCCTTTCAAACTCTGCAACTGATTTATCAACTAAGTTTATGTAATATAATAAATCCTTTGTTGTCATTTCAACACTATTCACATCTTCACCAGAGGCAGATTTCATCTCAAGAAAGCAGTTTCTTTGCTCGTCCATAAGAAGCAACTCCTAATCCATTACAATTTTATCATGGGATTGCAGCAACTCAGTCACTTCTTCAGGCCTCACTTCTAATTCCAGTTCTCTTGCTATTTCCACCACATCTGCAATTAATTCCTCCACTGAAGTCTTGAACCCCTCAAAGTCATCCAGAAGAGTTGGAATCAAATTCTTGCAAACTCCTATTAATGATGATATTGTAACCCCTTCCTATAAATCACAAATGTTCTTTTTTTTAATTTCAAAATGTTTTTGTTACATGGCTAGCTTTTATAATGCTTTAGTTAGGGCTATTAGTGTGTGCTCATAACCCAAATAGAGTCCATTGCCCTTATTACGTAGGTTTTCACCCCTTCCCTCTCTTCCCTCCCCCTTCTTTTTTATTAATTTATTTGTTGATTAATTGATTTTTTTTATTTCAGCAAAGTCTCAGGTTACAAAAATAAATGTACAGAAATCAGTAACATTCCTATATGCCAACAACAGTCAAACTGAGAACCAAATCAAGGACTCAATACCCTTCACAATAGCAACAAAGAAAATAAAGTAACTAGGAATATATTTAAGGAGGTAAAAACCTCTACAGGGAAAACTATGAAACACTGAGGAAGGAAATAGTAAAGGATGTAAAGAGGTGGAAAACCATACTATGCTCATGGGTCAGCAGAATCAACATTGTTAAAATGTCTGTACTACCCAAAGTGATCTACAGATTGAATGAAATCCCTATTAAAATACCAACATCATTTTTTGCAGAGCTAGAAAAAAGAATTTTATGTTTTGTATGGAACCAGAGAAGACCCTGTATAGCAAAAGCAAACTTAAGCAAAAAGAACAAATTGGGAGGCATCAATTTATCTCCCCCTTTCTTGATTTCAAATGATCTTTACTTCTCTCTGTGCCCATATGCGCCCATTGATTAGTTCCAAATTATTAGAGAGTTCATGTGGTAGTTCTTTTCCCATTCCAGAGATACTTTATTTAGGATACTAGTCTCCAGGTCCATCCAAATTGCTGCAAAAGACATTAATTCATTACTTTTTTAATGCATATGTATACATATATACACAGCCCACATTTTGTTAATCCACACGTTAATTGATGGGCAGGTAGATTGATTCCACATCTTCACAAAGTGAATTGTGCTGTAATAAACATTCAAGTGTAGGTGTCCTTTTGATAAAATGACTTCTTTTCCTTTGGGTAGATACCCAGTAGTGTGAGGAATCTCCATACCATTTTCCATAGAGGTTGTACTAATTCGCAGTCCCACCAATAGTGTGTAAGTGTTCCTTTCTCTCTGTATTCATGCCAGCATCTATTGTTTTGGGATTGTTTAGTAATAGCCATTCTGACAGGGATAAGATGATAATCATTGTGGTTTTAATTTGCATTTATTTCCATGATGATTAATAATGCTGAGCATAGTTTTGTATGTTTGTTGGCCATTTTTCTATCTTCTTTTGAAAAACTTCTGTTCATGTTTTTGCCCACTTTTCAATGAGGTGGTTTGTTTATTTTTTCTTGTTGATTTGAGTTCTTTATGGATTCCAGATATTAGCTCTTTATTGGATGTATAGTTTTCAAATGTTTTCTCCCATTCTATAGGTTATCTGTTAACTCTGTTGATTGTTTCCTTTGTTGTGCAGAAGCTTTTTAATTTAATCAAGTCTCATTTATCTATTTTTGCTGTTGTTGTAATTGCCTTTGAGGTCTTGGTTATAAATTTTTTGCCTTGGCTGATGTCTAGAAGAGTTTTTCCTACATTTTCTTCTAGAATTTTGATGGTTTCATGACTTACATTTAAGTCTTTTATTCATCTTGAGTTAACTTTTGTGTGTGGTGAGAGATGGAGATCCTGTTTCATTCTTCTGTATGTGGCTATCCAGTTTTCCCAGCACCATTTATTGAATAGGGTTTCCTTTTCCCAGTGTATGTTGTTTGCCTTGTTGAAGATCAGGTAGTTTTAGGTAGATGATTTTATACCTGGGTTCTCTGTTCTGTGCCACTGGTCTATGTCTGTACTTAGAGACATAAGCAGCCCCTCCATGTATCACATGGCCTCTCTTTATGAGGGGAAGCTTAGACAAAGTGCTTGGTGGGATAAACCAGAGCCCTCATTGCTTTAGTTGGTCTCTGGAAAGCTACTTGTGGTTATCTTCTGTCTCCTCCACTATCCACAGCATCCCATTAAAGCACATTATTTTCTCACTGTACCCTAGCTTCCTAAAAGAGTTATAAAGAAAATTCTAGTCTGCTTATGTTAACCTCAGAGAAAAAAATTATATCCTAGAAAACACTTTTTATCATTATCGTGTACTGAAGCACACCATAATTAGTTATGTTTCACAGAACGGTCATTACCATGCTATTTACTTTTATTCTTGAACAAAGAAATGGCATGAATAAAATAATATTTCACCATGATCTAAATCCCATGTCCTTATTTTCTGAACTGGTAACATCTCGTCCAGTATGACATTATTTTAATGGGAACTATTAACAACCCAATGACGGAAAAATACTTTTATGTTTACATATTAACTTCTGTAAAACTATTGAGATAAATATTTTTAGCTTTCAATAACATGATGTAATTTAATTAATTAATTAATTAATTTTGGATTTCATTTTCATGTTTCACAGTTTAGTGATAAGTCTTCCAATTATACAAAACCTTATTTCACCTTCTTTATAATTCCTATAATCTAAGAGTTTTGGTAAATAAGAAAAGATAATGGTAATATGTATATTTTCTACATTATTCTATGTTTAATACCCAAAGTATTTCCAAAGAAATAATATTTGAACCAAAGAAGATTTGACAAATTAGGCACCTGCATGTATATACACACAGTAGACACAAGAAAAGAGAAATAATAACTTAGGGCAACAAACATGATTTTGAAATTATAGGAGGAAAAATGTTCCTTGACATATATCAATAATCATCTCAATATCTCACCCAGAATACGTAGATAAAATTTTAATAATCTACCTAATTAAGACAATCAGATCTTTCTTAAAAAGTAATTTAAGTTTCTGTAAACCAGGACAATTTTTCTGAAACCCTGTCTTTATGCGTGTCTTTCCTGTATGGTAAATGCTTTGTCTTAAATGGTCTATAATTATTATTGTCAACTAATTCTAAATGGTACATGGGTATATAAAAGACAGTTACAGTTGCTATGGAAACTATGCTTTGTAGGAAATTTATTTCAACAGGCCTTGCTTCTGAAGTTAAAAAAAAAAGGAAACTTCACAAACAATAGTATCACCTTGACCATGACCATAAGCCATCAGGAAAAGAAAGCATCAATGAAAATATATAAATGAAAACCATTCTTCTACCTTTAGCTGAATTCATACCTTCTTCCTCATGTGAGAATTTTTCTTTATTATTTATTTATTTATTATTTTAATCTTTTTTTCTTTAAGATTTCAAGCAAGGAAAATACTCGCTGAGAAAAATCTCTGTGCATAACAGTGGAATTTCTTTTTTATTTTAAAAGATAGAATATCTAACTTTGTATTATAATAATAATTTTAAGAAATGTACTATCAAAAGACATTTGATAAATTCTTTTAATTTAGTACTCTTCTACGCTCCCTTTTAATGAAATATTATATACTAATATTTCAGGCTAATTAAATATGCCAAAGAAATAATTTAAAGGAACCTATATGTTTGATTTCAAAATCTGCAATCCTTAGATAAATAGGTACTGTCTCTCCACTTGGCATCCATCATATTATACTATAAATAATTCTTCAGAGAACTTTCAGCAGATATATTAATATCTGATAATACAATTAGCAAGATCATCTTTCTCACATATTGCTGACATCTATTTTCTAAAACTGTTTTTCAGAGCACAGAGCAACACTTTTTCATTTAATTTTATATAAAACTCTTTCAAAGACTTTGCACATCTTTAGAGAGAGGGGCCAGTTAACTGGTAAAATGAACAGGATAATACATATTCTAGAAAAAACAAGTACTGTGGTATAATTTATCCAATCCATATTAGAATTGGCAAGGACAATACAATAACAGCTTTTTTCTTATCTTCTTTCAAATGCAAAGAAAAATTTTGTAGACCAAAGAATTGTTATAACACAAAACAATATGGGAGCCTATTAAAAGTAATTTTAATAAAATAAGTACTTTTGATGCCTATATATTAAAGGTATTCCTGTGTATTATCATTTTAATACCAAAACAAGGTTTCTATTAGAAGTAATTATGTGGCTTTTACTGCAAGACTTAACAACAACTTGAATTATTTCAGCATACAGGGTGTCTTATTTTTTAAACTGCTGATCAAAAATCATTAATGGATCATGAAATAGATTTATTCAGTGGCCATTACTTTTGAAAAATGGAATTGATGGAATAAAATGGAATCTGTAGAATAGAATAGTATGAAATGGGACGGGATGGGAAAGGCTGGCAGAGCACAGCAGAACATAGCATAGAAGACACTAAAGTGCACCTCACAAGTCCTGTGCAAAAACCACACATATTGCAAAAATCACTGCAGCAGACTGTGAGAGTAGCAGGACAGGGACACGTAGGGGATGTGCTCACACACAAATTGGCTAGGAGAGGATTACTTGATCTTATTTCTTGACTGTGTAGTATGTGATTTTTACTGTCAGTATAACTAGGGAGTTAAAATTTCACTGTTCAACTTTATATCAACACAATTTACAGTTTGTGGTGAGGTAGGGTAAATAAGTTTTACCTGCTACTGGCAGAATAAAGGATATCATTGGCATAATAGTCTTTAGTTCACGATAATATTAATATTGTAACTGAATTGAAACAAATAACCCATGACAAAATTGATTGCTTTATTATTCAAAAAAATAATAATATGGGACTTCCAGGTTCCAGTTTGGCACGTAAGAAGCTTGTAAGTCACCACTCTGTCCTAACAACAAGTAAAAAGCTGAACAGACTGAAAAATCAACACCACTTCTTTTTTTTTTTCCTTCTGAGGTTAAAATTTATTCAGTGAACAAATTATATTATGCAATAATAATACTGCTTCACAGAACATTGTAGGAATCTTTATTCTTTGTCTGAGAGTACTCTCTTTTTTAAAAAAATTTATTCAGGATGTTGTGGGGGTGCAAACATTTTGGTTACACATAATGCTGTTTGCCCCACCCAAACCAGAGCTACAAGCATGTCCCTCCCCCATATAGTGCATTCCGCTTCCATGAGTTGTGGGTTTACCACCCCACATCCCACTCCGACTGGGACCCAATGAGTATTACCACCATGTGAACAACTTAGTGGTGGTCAGTTAGTACCAATTTGATGGGGAGTACATGTGTTGCATGTTTTTCCATCCTAATGATATCTCACTTCAAAGGATGGGCTCAATCTTAGATACGTAAGAGAGGTGAGGAGAGAGGGCAAACTTCTGTTCTCAAAATTGGAGAGACAGGTGAACACAGGTAGTCACAGCTTACTGGAGCAGAGACTCATGAGTGGAAACCACTCCAGGAATCAGTGCCAGGGCAGGAAATCCTGAACTCCAATTGATGAATTGCCAGAGGCTCTGTGTGGACAAGACTGAGAGTTAAAAACTCCAGGGGCCCCAGTCATAGGGGGGAACACACAATATTTTCAGATTTACCCTCAGGAGCTTAATCAAGTTCCCACAGTAAACAACATAAAAAAAGCTTCTCATGCTTCTGGCAGGGAGAGGAAAAAGAAACCATTTTGAACACATTAGAACATCCTGCTCTTCTTAAAAAGGCCTGCCCTCCAGTTTAATAGGGAGTCCATGTGATGTTTGTGCACATAGAGTAGTAAAATTCAGTGGAAACCAAGCAGGTCGGAAGGGAGGAGGGGATGAGTGAATTCACACCTGATGGGTATAATGCAAACTACCTAGGTGATGGACACACTTATAACTTTGACTCAATCTGTACAAAAGCAATTCATGTATCCAAAATGTTTGTACCCCTGTAATATTCTGAAAGTTAAAAAAATAAAAGGGCTTCATTTTAAATTGGACTTGGACTATCTAGCCTGTTTTGCAAATATGTAAGTTTGAAGTGCAATGCTAATAATTACATGCACAGAAAAAGAGAGGTAATTTAAGATCCTCTCATTTGATTAATTTAAGCTTTAATAGGTTTCTTAAACCCAGAAATTGGACACCAAGAATTTATGCAAAAACCTAAAATGGGAAATTTTGTATTTGGCAAGAAAAGTAAACTAAGCTGATATGAAATTGGACTGGAGGAAAAAAGTTACATATGCTTACTTGCTATTTCTTGAAACATTGTTTTTAACTATCATTTGTCACTGGAGTTACATGCAAATAAATGTAGTATTTAGAACATTTTTATACTGTTTTAATTTAAAATTTTTGGATTATTTCTTATTCTCATGTCATTAAATATAAAATAAATTTTATCATCTTTAACAACCAAAACTTCAGGCATTTATTTTTTAGCTTTTTAGATCTATGAAAAAGTATATTTTATCATTTCTGGAAATATAAGCATATGGACTGTTGATTCTGAGGTATAGTCATTTTAATAAACAGTTATTATTTAAATGTATTTTCTCTGAAAGCATTTCTCACAAGCTACTAAGGAATCATTTTTTCTAAGAATGGAGGAAGTGATTGATGATATAATTGAATATTAGTCTTTTAACAGGAAAAAAAACCTTTAAATCCCTTTTAATGTACTATTGTTACTATCACAGAAAAATTAAATGAAAATTTACTTAAAATTTCCTGTTATGCAATATTCACTAAACATTTTATCAAGTGATATTAACAATATCAAGTGATAAATTATCATTTGCGAATAGTGGCAGAACTCTGACTCTTTGTCAAAGTGCTTCGGTAGGTTCTGCATTCATGGTAGCTCGTGCTGTTGACTTTCAGTCTATCTAGAAAGATTACATAAACTTGCTGGCTCCACAAACATCTATTAGGAATCACGGTCAAAAATACTAGTAAGAAAGATTTCAACTATAATCCCTAAAAAGCATGAAGTCCCCCAAAAACATCCTTTGGAAATAAAGACCAAAAATAAAATATATCGTTAAATAAGATTTCTGAACTATTTTTTTAGACCATTCCAAATGATATTAATAGTGTCAGCATCTCATCTTTTAGACTTAGAAGGCATCATAGCACTCCGATTCTATAAATGAGAAAACAGTATAAGATGATTTTCTGATCCTTTTCAATTAAGCATTTTAATTCTATTTCAAAATATCACTTGTACAGAAGTAAAAACTTCCTGAATTTGCTATTAGTTAATTAAATAAAGTAATATTCAATGAGTTCCAATGATAAATAAGAATTCCCCAGTAACAAACTCATATGTTTGTAAAATAACGGCATTCTCCTAAGTGTTTCTGAGGCAGAGGTAAGACAACTGGCTCTCTAGGCTTACACATAATTCAGAGATTTGACTCCTAATATATGCCAAAGATACACATATGTCAATATAATTTTCAAAATAGCTTTGTAACCTAAAAAAAAAAAAAAGTATATGTAAACAAAGAAAAAGTTCTAGCATTGTGACTAAAATTGATAAGATCTACATGGTTATATAGAAATTTGAGAGCAAAATCAGGCTAAGCCTTACGTGGATTGTAGACCTGGACCATTGCAGGGATTCTTATGTGTCTTAGTCTATCGATTTGTAGTGGGCATACAGTGCAAACTATCATGTAACAGTCTTCACAAATTTCAGTTCTGTGCCTCCTCCTCCTCCTAGAGTCTGAATCCATACTGCTCCCTTTTGTCTTATAAAAGATTGAACAGATAAACCTCATTTCAAAAACAAGAAGGAAAAGCAATCTATTTCATTCCCCCTCCTTTACTTACCTACCTACTTTAAATTATACTTTCAAAATCATTAGTGACCATGTTGTAACTAACCATTATTTCCTTAATTTTCATCTGCCTGAGAACATTGCATTCTCTTTCCTTCAGTCTTGGTCTCCTATTAACTGCCAGGAAATTAGACTCTTTTGTTTCTATTTCTTCACATAAGATCATTCTATTCCTTTTCTACTTTTGTCTTCCTGCACCTGAATTATATACAAATGCTATAGCAATCTTTCTGTTCTCGTCTCCGTACATTCCAACGCACTAAAAGCAAATCTACTCTTTAGTCTTATCTGTAATTTCTATACCAATGATCAAATCTATTTGAGATCTGACCTTTGAAATACAGACTGATGTTCACATCAAACCACTTAGAAAACCTCTCTTATTTCCTAAGATACACATTTCTATCAGTAACTCAACTGGACATCTTGAGTTTGCTATTTTTACTTCCCTCTCTCCTAATTTAGTTCCTCTATCCAAACTTCAATTGCATCACATCACCCTTCAGTGTTTCCTATCTCCTCCACCACAGAAAGATCTTTCTAAAAAGGAGTCTTTAGTTTTCCTCGAACGTGGTCATGTCCTACCTAGTTTTTTCTTGTTTCCTATTTGGTCTCCTTACTTTCCAACCCTTTCTGTTGCAGAAGCATCATGTGTAAGGCTGTGTGTCATTTCGGCTCTCACTTTAGATTGCCTGTGCTTGGAAACTGACTGCTTTTCCTATGGGCTAGGTGAGTCGGCAGGTTGATTTAGGTACTTGTGCCTGTAAAAGGGGTGAAATAATAGGATCTTCTCATACACATTTCTGACAAATCAATTATATAGGAATATAGGAAGCTCTTAGTAAGCACTAAATAAATGCTAGACATTTGATGATATCAATCTCTAAATGCAGGTTTTATACCAACTAGTTTCGTGTATCACAGCATCAATTAAATATTCTTCTGCCTGATGTTCAAAGCTTCTTAATGTTGCCTTCTAAACTTGTCTCGTTAATTCAGTATTGTTGGCACATTCTCAACTTTCTTCCATCCCTCTTCACTGCATTTAATTTCATTTCCACAATTTTTCCAGGGAATTAATTAGTCCTTTGACACTTTTATTGCAGTTCTCTTTGTACTTTCAAAATTTTATACTTCTTTAAAATTCAACTCAAGTCCCACCTTCTTCCTGAACTTTCTTGAATATTCAGAGAGATTTTTCTTTCTAAATAACATTTATGTTTCAAATTCAGTTCTAGAGTCTCACAATGCCTGTATTTTTTTAATTACAATATACTTTTCCCTGGTTATATCTTATACTTGTTGAGATAATTTATTTGATTCTCTTAGTCACTATACAAAGCATATCTTGATGTCTCAATACTTTTTCTCATGATTAACTATTATAAGAAGAGATAAATATTAAAAGATGAACTTAAAATAGATCCTAGCATCTCACATGCCACCCCAAAGAATGTATTACGTACTAATTTTGTTGCATGACAAAGAAAAAAATTAAATGATCAATACTCAGCTATTGATCATTAATTATGTATCAGGATAAATAGTCTAAATTGCTATATACTGTGAGATTACTGTGACTTTTTAATTTGGAAACAAAAAGATAAATTATAGTCTATGTGTTAACACAGATACTGATCCTCAGCAGCAGGTCCATGTGGGAAGCACAGTCACAGAGGAAGAAGGATGCTGGAGCAATGGCAGTTCCATCTCACTGTGGGACAAGCCTCACCATCACAGTCTCTCTCCATTGGCCTATATTAAAAATACTATCAAGAAAATGGGGAATTCCAAGGCAGGGATAACATTCAATTTATATATATATTTATATATATATTTCAATTAAATGTATGACATAAAGATCTAAAATATTTTAGCAATAAAAGAGAGAGAAATCACTCTATAGTCAGCATTCTGTACCTTCAGGTTCCACATCCAAAAACTCAACCAACCATGGATCAAATATCTTAAAAAGAATACAACAATAAAAAATTTAATAAAATTGTTGTTCTCCATCATGCACTACCCTTATTAACTCTTTGTCTAGGTCACTGCCATCCTAACCAGGTAGAGAGCTGAAGGAAGCATTCGGATGTGTATTATTTGGCCAGTATTAGGTTTCAAAAAACGATTGTGCATGCCTTCCAGCATGACACACGCCTTATTTGTTCCCGATCTTCATTTTATCTTGTTCTTGACACCTTAAGTTTTGTTTAACCCCCGTCTCCAAACTCTTGGAGCTATTTGAATTTGCCATTCCTGGTTTAGGACTTCAGCAGATGTCCTTCACCTATAGCTAATTACAATGAACTAGGGTGGGAGAGGAATTCCAGGTTGTTGTGCAAAGCTTGTCTACTGAATCATTTTATTATTTTAAACTTCAATCAATCTCTATACACTGAGATATGTCTTCCATATTTCTGAAAATATTTTCTAAGAGTCAAATACAAAACTTCATAATTTATGAAACAATCAGATCATTACACACATTATATAAAGCGGTGGATTACCAAACCAAAAAACAAAGTTTTCCAAACAGTTTACCAAAGATTTTTCAATATCAAATACAATATTTCATACACACACACAAACACACACACACACACATACATATACCCATATATTTGGTTTTACTTTTCTTAGTATTAACTAAAATGCCACTATATTTATAAATATCCCGTCACAAAATACATTCATTTATTTCTTATTCAAAAACATGCCAACACACCATTTGGACATACTTAAAAATATTTTTATTTCTACTACCTTGCGTACCTATAGATAGCTGTTATCACAATGTGGATATTTATATAAGATAGCAATGAACTCACGTTAAACATACATTATACTTGTAACATCTCACACATGGTCACTTCTCTATCACGTAGAATTGCAGTGGTTCATAGTTATCTTAGTGTCAAAGACACAAAATTGCCAGTTATCATGAAATATAAAGCTTGTACCCAAAGCAAAAACAGAAGATAGAACGAATCAGAATGAAAAGAACTATTCTTTAAACTACTTGTACCTTTTTAATTGTCTTCTCAATCAGCATGTCTCCAACTGGCATTAGGATACCTCCAAACACAGCCAGAACTGCACCAATGACAGCCCCAGCGATCAGCCCACAGTTTCGATCACAGCCCATTTTTCTTGTTGAGGGGATGAACTAATGTTTCACACTCCAAGATATGATTAAGGTGGTTCCTACAAGGTCTGGCTCTATCATGAGAAAGAAGTCATAAAACAGAAGCTTAAATATCGATACAAAAAGATCAAAGTACCAAGAAAACACACAACTGTAACAGATCATTTTGCCAGTATTAAAAAAACAAATGCTTTTCTTTTTGTTTTACCAAATGGATTTCCTAGGTCTTTTCCCCCTTTTGTGCTTTATTCTCTACCACTGGCAGAAGTAATAGTGTCATATTTGAATTTCTTCAAAGTTCTATTTAAATTTTCCTTCTATGGATGGTTAACATATTGAAATCTTATCCAAGGAGAACTCTCACCCTCCTCTCTCTTCCCTCAGCCTAGGACACTTGGACACTTACTTGCAACCTCATCCTCTAACTAGCTTCTCCACCCAAACACTACCGTCCACACCCTACCTGGAATTCTCCTCCAAACAGATATGATGAACTGATGTCTTTTGCATCTAAATGCTAAGCAAGTATAGTAACACATGTTTTATCATACCTTGTTCATGAATAAACAGCAAGACATGAATTTTTACAGGAAACAAACTGATGAGTCTCAGAAAGAATCAATTCTTCTAATCATTCAAGAGCAAGCTGTTAGAACAAAAAAACCTTGGGTAAATAGAAACAATCTATTGTCAGAAAATTAATACTAGGGAACTCTCTAATATCACCATAATTATGACCACTGTTAAAAGAAAATTTCATATTGAATTCATACCTGAATTGTTTATCCTATAAACAGTGTTTAAAACACTGAATTATTTTAAAGAAGTGTGCTTTATTTTCAATTTTATTGTTAATGACTTTGGGGTATAATATAAAGAATTTGGAGAAAATATATGATGTAAAGGATGTCTTGTATATACCCAGTGCTTTCTTGCTAATCTCGAAAGATTTTTTTTTACCATGTACAACTTATATTGTTTTGTCACGTGCAGTTGATTTTCTGCCAATTCTGTTAAAAAATCAACTAGTTTGTGCTAGTATGTATTTCAGTCAATCTTACTTTGGGTATCTTTGTATAGTATGTGGTTATTATATAAAGATTGGAAGCATATAATGTATGATATGATTGGATCCAATTGTAATCAAATTAATATGAATTCATTACTTATAACTAATATTTGAAAACACCATAATTTGAGCTATTTTATCACAATGGCATTTTTTAAAATAATGGGGTTGACCTGTCACTGATAGTCAGAATGTGCTTTGTGACTTATAAACAACTATTCTCGACTTCAAAATGCCCATGGCCAAAGAAAACATACATGCCAACAGAAAAGAGGGCTGCAGACAAAAGAGAGGCGCAGATTATTCTTGTTATTGTAAGTTAAATAATAAAAATTATGGTTCATTACGGTTTCAGGTTTTGCCTCTACAGCCTTGTTGCAATAGAGTTACCACTTTTAGGATTTTGTATTTATTTTCTCTTGAAAAACTAAATGGTTCACTTGAGGAACCACTTAGTTTTTCAAAAATATTACTTGCTTGCATAGCTAAAAAAATAAATTATTTCCCAAAATGAACTAAGATAAATGTTACAAAATTTTTCCTTGGCAATTTTATTTATTTACTTATATACTCTTTCTTACCCTTTAGGATTTCTCTTTACCTACGTCCTTATACCTGGGGCACTTCTGTAAATCACAGGATGTAGCAAACTCATCAACATGATGCCTTTGTGACGTACCAGCTTGAGTATTTCATTAGTGTTATGTTCTTTCCAATGTAAAAGGAAAACACATAAGCCTAAACAAGTGATTTATTTTACCTGTGGAAGTTTACGTCTGAGCAAATGGGGCTGAACTGACATTTTATTAAGTGTCCAGTTAATTTTATTAACTGGAGTAGGAAGAATAGCTTGGATCCCTGCCCCCTTGAATCATGTAACATGCTACCTCCTATGGTTTGACCAGAGTTGTCATAATATAATGGAACGAGTTATTTAAGGCTGATGATAAGGGCTGGATATTATCAAATGGAATTTTCTCTGTAAAGTATAATTGTAAAACACCTTAAACTTTTCTTGAAACACAGTCTTTTAAGCAACTATAGTAATTGCTAAATAAAGAATACCATTCTGGTGGTCTGCATGCTGTGAACCAATAATCATATTCGGGGTGTACATAACATTTTACATAACATTACATAACATTAAGTACATAACATTTTACTGAATGCCCATTTCATAGACCACCCCCAACTCTTATTTGCTAGTTATACGTAAGGAAGCAATCAAAATGCAGGGATCTACCCTACTGCAACTGAGATTAGGAGTCTAGAGATTAGACCAAAGATTGATTTACCACTCTCTTGCTAGGTGACAGTGGATAAGCCACTCTATACCTCAGTTTCCTCATATGTAAAATAACATGCTAAGGTGACACTAGCAGTTTTTAATTTAAGCAGCTGAACTGGTTCTTCACTTCAATTCTTGCATGGAAGACCGATAGGCAAAAATGACTGTGATTACACAGCTGAGACTCACTCCTAACTCGGTCTCCCCACTCCTGCCTCACACTCTCCTTCCCCACTTTTAGGAAGTGGATCGTAAACCCAGTTTTGAAACCAAAAAACCTAGATCTAGTACAGAAGAGATTTAAAAAAAAAAAAATAAAATAAACTTAAGTCTTGAATCTGAGCCACCTTCCTATATACTGTACCTCCCTGTCTACTTTTTCAGAAAAACAGTATCCTTTATGCTGTAATCATTCCAAGTCTTACCAGTGTTAAGTTATAAATGTGGTATAATTCCATGTCCAGCAGAGTATTTTAATTATATTTTCTCTGCATTATTATTCCTCTGCCTGTAAATTTTGAATGATCTTGTGCCTTAATTGGTTTTGATAGTTTAAATGTATCAATATCAAAGTTGATTAATTTGGCTTCATAGCATAATAAGAACAGGGTTACTGTAGTTCCCAGAATCAATTCACTGAAGTGTTCACTGTCATCTGTTAGGAAATTTTTGTTAGTCATACCTTTGCCTGGATCTATAGCAAGAGACCTCTGTATTTTTTTTTTCAAAGAATGATTTACTGTATTTTTGTACACTGACATGTAACAATAAAACATGTTTATTGTAGAGACAAAAAAATATGAGATTTTGCTCTCCATGATCTATTTTGGTATTGTTAGGAACATAGATATGACAG